>CAUYQU010003159.1:0-40431 GCA_963574635.1 Cheracebus regulus
GTAATTACCACGGTATTTGTTTCTGTAATTACTATAGGCAAAAAATATATATACTAACCATGTGCAAAATAAAGTTGCTGTTTAAGCATTGCTGTTCAAGTCTTGCTTATTCAGCCCTCCAGACTCCGCTTTCTGTCTACCTTTTCTTCCGTGCACTCCCCTATTCAGGTTGGGACCCTCTTGCTGGCCAAGAGTCCCCGGCAGACGTGCCGGCCTCTCGGGAACCCAGAAAATATGACTGAATGTAAAGCTCACTATATCATAGAGTAGTATGAGATCCATGAAAGAAGGTTGAAAAATATAAATATGAAGCTCTTGGTTAAGAGGTAAAATTTATTATCCACTTCTTATATGCTAAGGACTGTGGAATTGCTAATATGAATCAAATTCAAAAAAATCATAAAAGTTAAGCTGAGAAAAATATAGATTAATGAGTATCAATTTCTTACTTGACACATATATGAAAATTATATCAATAGATGGGCCAATGAAACAAGCATAAAGTGTGAATGAGGTAAAGTGTTTCTATAAGAAAAAAATCATTCTGAGTGATGCCAATTCTTTCAGAACTAACTGAATATGTAAGTGGGAAGAAATCAGTGAAGATGACTTAGGTTTTCAAAGGGCCTGTAATATGAGTCTACATGAAAGATTATTTTAAAATGAGAAAATGTAAAAAGAAAATGCTTTTACAGATTTGAAATTGACCTTGAAGTTACTGAGGTCAGAGAAGATGTAGATTTTTCTTATTATGTAAATATCTAAATAGTGAGATTCCCTAGAGTTTATGCAACAAATAAAGCATGTGCAACACAATATTCCATGTTTTTAGCATCACATTAGCTGTTCCAGGTAGTGAAATGTCAGGCTGATCAACATAAAATCATCAAGTCACATTCAGTAATAGTTACTGAGCACCTCTCATGCATGCCAGGCAATGTACCAAATATTAAATTATAGAGATATTTTAAAAACATGGTCTCTGTATTGAGTAAGTTTCCATGCAGCTCTTACATCCCCAATTTCATACTCTGGATCATAAAAATCATGGAAATAGGTTTCTAGCAGCTGGCACTAGTACCTTCCCAGCTGTTCCTTCTCTTCTCAGCACTTCAGGATGTGGTATTGGGCAACACACAAGTCTAGGAAATAGCTTTTACTTCCTGTGATATTAGCTCTCCTGATTCTAAGACAAGAACAGATGTTCAGCCAGAAAAAATAAAAATTAAGGCATGGGAGTATATTTCCTCATATAATTCTATTTGCACTGACCTCCACAGAAAGATTTTGCATGCTCCAGAAAGAATCATTGGCTCTAAGCTATTAACGGAATAAGCTGATGAGTCAGGAACTGAGACTTTGACCAAGGACTCCTTCATTGAAGGACATATTCCAGCAAACATTATGGATCCCCCTGGCCACCCCCACCACTACCTTTTCTTTGCCTTGCTCTTTAGATTGGTGCAGATTACTCTGGCTCAGTAGAAAACTGTCTTGCTCCAAATCAGCACAAAACAGATTTGGGTGTTAATGATGAGAGATATGTCTCTATTCTATTCTTTTTATTTATCTTCCTTTTCTTCCAAGGATAGGTTTTTATCCAATTTATCATCCATTCTAGTGACATTTTGATAGTAAAAGGGATGCTCCTAACAATTATTTGGGGACCATAAAATGTAGAAAAGGACTTGAGAGAAAAAATTATCCAAATGAATGACATTTTTTAACAACCACTTTTTTTGTGTTGTCAAAAGAGTCATCATAGGAGGTGAGATCTGGAAATATTCTGAGTAGGTTTTTTAAAAACTGAAATTTGATAAGATTAAGGAATTTGCTGGATTTAGTAGGTTCTTATGTTCACCAATGAAAAATGTGTCACTTTCTCTTTTATTTCATATTATTGTTTGAGTAATTTTCATGTGTGCTATCTGCTATTTTTCTTTCCTTTCACTGCCATGACCCTGGATACTTCATTTTGGCTTTTATTACCACAGTTTAAGTGTCCACAAACCAGAAGCTCCATTTTAAATTGTATTTTATCATTTTAAGCAGGATATATCATTTAGGAAGAGTTATTTCAAGAGCTCTGCTACTTGTAGCTCACTAGACTTTATCTGCTTTTGAATTATCTCTCTCTGATACACATACACACACTCATCTAGCAGAAGCAATTAGTTACCATATAATATACTCTATTTTTTTCTGTGACATTTAGGATTAGATTTAGGGACTGTCAATATCATTTAATTATCTAATTATCACCATACCCAATTTGTCAGGTACTATCAGTCATTCTTTGTATACCTTGGAAGCAATGAAGTGTTACTGAAAAATATTTACTAAACTCAAATTTAAAACTTATACAGTCAAAAATGCAAAATGAGTCCTACTCTATACAAAACATTATACTGAATGTATAAATAGTAACAAAAAGACAATGACACAATCCCTGCAAAAAAGAACAAACAATTCATGGCTGAATAAAAAAGATACAAGCCTAAAAATTACTTAAGAATATACATCAGTATAGAAGTAAATGTATAAAATCCAAATTATGGTTTTAGTGTTATGGGGTTGTATATGGAATGTCTCAAATTTTCTATTTGTCATTCCTGGGTGTTAAGAGATTTAAAAAAGAGAGAGAACAAGTATCCTGTCAGTTTACTAACAAGAAGTTCTTTTATTACAAAAAAGATAGTGCTTCCAAATTGGCCATCAAGTATCTTAAGGTAAGGGAAATATGCCATTTAGTAAGTTAAAGCTTTCGGGCAAACAGCAAGTAAGACACTTGTCCTGCTGGGAGGCCTTAGAGGTAAGAACTCCATAGACAATAAAGTTCCTACTTTAATATAACCTCTTGGGAGAGAAGAACCATAGAAATCCAGGCCCCTCCTCTGACAGTAGTACAATGGAATAAGACAATGATAACACACCTTCTGCTTTCTCCCATGACGCACTAAGAGTCACTGTAGGATCTAGGCTGATCCCCTTTGGGTGAAGAGGAATATAATTACAATGGAAGTCTAGTTGAAATCAACTAGACTTCTATGATCCAAAATATATCATAAATGTTACTTCATCACCAGTCACATTTACTGTATTAATCTGTTCTTATGCTGCTGTAAAGAACTGCCTGAGGCTGGGTATTTGTAAAGGAAAGAGGTTTAATTGACTCACATTTCCACATGTTGAGGAGGCTTCAGGAAACTTACATTCATGGTGGAAAGTGAAGGGGAAGCAAGGCACCCTCTTCATAAGGCGGCAGGAGGGAGAAGCAAAGAGTCAAGGGGGCAAAAGTCCCTTATAAAACCATCAGATATCATGAGAACTTACTATTACAAGAACAGCATAGGGGAACCTCCCCCATGATCCAGTTACCTCCCATAGGGTCCCTCGTCCAACATGTGAGGATTACAATTCAAGATGAGATTTGGGTGGGGACACAGAGTCAGACCATATCATCTACAGCATGAGATTATCTTACACTGAGAACAGAAGAGAGAGCATGGGCAGATGAGAAATTAGGGTCACTAATTTTAATGCATTCCTTGTATACTATTAGGCGGTCAACTTAATTGGCATTTTTATAGCTTGAAAGAAATAGAATGCATTTATTTTCAGTTACTTCTTATTTCTTATATCTTTGCTACTCCAATTGTGCCCCACAAAGAACAGCACCAACAAGATCTGGTTGCTTACTAGAAATCCAGATGATCAGGCTCTATCTCAGATCTACAAATCAAAATCTGCATTTTAACAACTTACCCAGATAGATGATTCACATTCATGCTAAATTTTGAAGAGCATCATTTGCTCTAACTCAATGGCCAAACAGAAGCATAGAGAGTGTGATAACTTGCCCAAAATAGCACAGGCCCACAAAGATGGAGAGAGACAGTTTCACGATCATTTGTAAGTAAAAAAAAGTCTCCATATTTTATTTGTAGTCTAATATCACCCCAACCACTTTTATAAAGAAGTCTAAGAAAATCAAGGTCAATCTTAGAAGGATTCTCATGGTAGAGCTGAATAATAAATTTTTTTAGCCAGAGACATATGAGGTAAAATATCTTTGCAGTAATTTAAGCCATTTAAGAAATGTCAAGAAGTTTGTATTATCAGAACTTAAAACTGTTATTATCACTAAATAAAATATTTACTAGATAAAAATATAGATAAAATATAGTTCCATTTAGCAGAATTGATAAACACAGAATTTCTTCTACTTCTAGCAAAAAATCTCTTTGAAATTATTAAAGAAATATAAAATATAGACATTAGCAATAGCAGAACTGGAAATCCTGGAATTTCAGTGCCTTCAGTTGACCAGAAGAGTGGTAGATTTCTAGGGCACATAAAGCAGATAGACACTAAAACAGATATAAATACATATAAATTACATATCTTTCAAGGTGATATATTTTATTTATTCATATTTATTATTTATTTATATAATATTTATTTATTGTGTGCATATATATACACACACAATAAAGAGAAACCATGAAGAGTATATCCAAAATCCAGAATCACTACTGACCAGAAGCAGTGATGGTTAGGAAAATGAATTAATTGTGGCTATGATCTAAAGATATAACTTAAGATCTACCACTTCATGGCAACTAATGTCAGAATTTCTGCAGGTAAATATTGATGTCGAGTTCTCCAAATAGAACTGAGTTTCTGATTGACTAGGAAATAATAAATGAAGTGCATGAGCTGGGGCATCAGGGTAGTGCCACAAGTAGTTTATAAACAAAATAAGAGTCTAGAAATCTCCATTCTAGAGGACATACACACACACACACAAACTCACACACACACACACTCACACAAACACACACAGTCACACACACACACACACAGAGACAGAGACAGAGACAGAGACAGAGAGGAGAGAGAGAGGAGAGAGAGAAACCAGAAACCAGGCTTCTTTTATTGAATAACAATTTTAAAAGTACTGATACTTTTCAATAAAGACTGGTACTTTGAAGAGTCTAATATCACAGAAGATTTTATGGCAAATCTCATTTTTTTAAAAAAAGTTAGAAAATACATAAACAACTTTAAGTACAGAGGTAACATAACTACAAATTTAGAAAAGGTTTTTTTTTCTGCTGGATAAACATAATTTTAACTGGAGCTTATAATAAATATTCAACCTAACAAAACTAATAACATGGACACATATAAAAAATGAATTATATCATAAATCTCTAATATTTTTAAAAAGCAAAGTTATAACTAAATGTACTAAACAGAATTACTATATTCAATAAGCACGTAACCAATTTTTTTTAAATTAAGTAATTATAATGAATATCAACAATTAAATTTGACAAAATTTAGCATCCTAATACTGTCATTTAGAAAAGACTAATCAAAGTAATTAAAATGACAAAAATTATTGTTAATTGTTTTAAAAAATCATAGGTGAATAGCAGAATACACTTGGCTAAAATTGAATTAGGAAGCCAACTGGTAATAGTGCCAAGGAGTTCTCCCAGAAGGCAGTCAAAAAGGATAAAGAGTGAAATAACATAAGAAGGTTCTCATGGAAGCTAGACTCAATTTGGACATCCAGATAACAGTAGTTCCAGAAAAAAGAACAAAGAGAATGGAGAAAAGAAAACAAAATAACAGTTCAAATAAAGTGTTACAAAGCAGAAGAAATTTCACTTAAACTAGATTCATACTTGCATTAAACATCTTGCCAGAATATTGGTTGCTGGAAATTAAAAACAAAGAGTATATAAAACAAATGTATCCTCTTAAATTTATAAAACACACTTCAACATAGCAGTAGGGTTACAGAGAATATCAATTTTAAAACTGCAAATTATTTAGAAAAGCACTTCATATCAAAGCCTGCTGAATGGAGATAAAGTGCTACTAAAAGTACTTTGCATAATCCAAAACACGTATTTTGGAAAACAAAAAAGACTGGAAAAATTAATTAGACATTCAATTCAAAGACCAAGGAAAATTAAAGGATCAAGGAAAAATAAGGCACAACTCACGAGAGGAATTAATAAAGATAAAAGCAGAAACAAGTAGAAAATCTAACAGTAAGAAGAATAATAATAGACAAAAGCAATAGCTGCTTATTTGAAGAGTTTAACAGACCACATGTTCGCCTCTCAAAAAAGTAAGAAAACACAAATAACTTTAAGAATGAAGCAAGTAGAATAACTACAGATATAGAAAAATATTTCATAAATAATGGGAGATTACAACGTGCAATTTTTATCCATTAACACAAAAACAAAAAGTTTTGAAGAAAATATGAAATAACAAAGTTTACTCAATATGACTAGAAAATCATAAAGATTAAAAACTCTATCTCTTTAAAAACATCAACCCCCAACAGCTTTATTTCCAATATTTTAAAGTCATCAAAGTGCAGTTAATTCCAATGATATAGAAAAGTCTTTCATAAGATAGAAAATACAGAAGACCTCTCAAGGTTGGCAAGATCTTATATTACAAAGTGTAAATGGTTATTTAAAAAATTGTAGTCCAATACCTTTGATTAAATAAAAAAGATATAAAAATATAAATAAAGTCTAAAAAATCCAGTCCTGCTATGAATTAGAGTAATACATTGTGGCTAAGAGAGTTTTTCTCAGGAATGCCAATAATCATCACTATGAATCTCTGAATGCTATAAATTATATTATTTGTGTTTGTCAGGTGGGAAAAACATAGTTGAAATGATTTAAACAGTGGTTAGTGGCTTTACTCAGCTGATATACTTCTATAGCACCTGCACTATAGATACTCTACAGGTAACTTTGAGCCACAACAGGATCGCAGCTTTTATAGAAGAAGAGGAATATGGGTCCCTGTAGTCTGGTCCTAGTTGCAGCTTTCTTCATCTCTGACTGCTACTAAACTTACAGCTGACAAGGTCAGAAATTGTTCCAGTTATTCACACCTTTTGATTGAAATGATTGGTTAAATTTTACCCTAACAACTATCAGAACAGATCTTTTAAGAGATATCTTTTCAAACCTACAGTTTGTCAAGGTTCAGGGAAGGAGGAAATAGCCAAAAAGGAGGACATGGAGGAGTAAGAGGAAGAGGGGAAAAAATGAGGGGGAAAAAGTAGAAGAAGCAAGAATTAAAACAAGAGAAACTTGGGTCTGTTTAGAACCCTTTACCTACTAAAATCACATATCACCTCACACCGGTTAGAATGACTATTATTAAAAAAGAAAGATGAGCAGTGTTGGCAAGGATGTGGAGAAATTGTAATTCTGTGCACCTCTCATGGGAGTATAAACGATCCAGCCACTGTGAAAAACAATATGGAGTTTCCTCAAAAAATTAAAAATGGAGTTACCATATGATCCAGCAACTCCACTTCTGAGTATACAGCCAAAAAAAAAAAAAATGGAATCAGGTTCTGAAAGAGATATCTGCTCTCCCATGCTTACTGTAGCACTATTCACAATAACAAATACAATCTGTGTCCAATAATGGATGATTGGATAAAAATATATTTTAAAAAATATGGTATATTCTTTATCCATATGTGTGTGTGTGTCTATATATATATATCAATATATATACTTAACTTGAGATCTCCTCTCTTAATAAATTTTTAATTGCACAATGCAGTATTGTTAACTGTAGGCACAACATTGTGCAGGGGATCTCTAGAACTTATTCACCTTGCGTAACTGAAACATTACACCCATTGATCAGCAACTATCTATTTCTCTCCACCCGAGTCTCTGACAACGCACATTCTACTCTATGTTTCTATGAGTTTGGCTATATTAGACATCTTAGGTAAGTGGAATCATGCAGTATTTGTTCTTCTCTGTCTGGCTTATTTTAGTTAGCATAATATATTCCAGATCTACTCATGTTGATGCATACAGCAGAATTTCCTTCCTTCTTTTTGAAGTCAGAATAATATTCCATTGCATATATATATATATATATATATATATATATATAATATGTGTGTCTATATATATATATAGACACACATACATCTATTCTTCATATATGTGTGTGTGTCTATATATATATATATATATATATATGGCACTGTTCACAGTAACAAATACAATCTGTGTCCAACAGATATATCTATAGCGATATCTATATATCGATATAGATATATATAGACACACACACACACACACATATGGATAAAAAATATATATTCTTTATATATTGTTTATCCAATTATCCATTGTTGGACACAGATTGTATTTGTTATTGTGAATAGTGCCATATATATATATATATATATATATATATATATATAGACACACACACATATATGGATAAAGAATATATATATGTATAGTATGTGTGTCTATATATATATAGACACACACACATATGGTATATATATATGCAGTGGAATATTATTCTGACTTCAAAAAGAAGGAAGGAAATTCTGCTGTATGCATCAACATGAATAGATCTGGAATATATTATGCTAACTAAAATAAGCCAGACAGAGAAGAACAAATACTGCATGATTCCACTTACCTAAGATGTCTAATATAGCCAAACTCATAGAAACATAGAGTAGAATGCTGGTTATCAGAGACTGGGCTGGAGAGAAATAGTTGCTGGTCAATGGGTATAATGTTTCAGTTACGGAAGGTGAATAAGTTCTAGAGATCCCCTGCACAACGTTGTGCCTACAGTTAACAATACTGCATTGTGCAATTAAAAATTTAAGAGAGTAGATCTCAAGTTAAGTGTCTTCATCACAATAAGATAAAAGTATTATTAACATCATTAAAAAGTAAGTTAAAGAAGGCCTAATAAAATAGACTCTAAGGTACAATATAATTTAGACAAATTCTGAAAACACATTATATACATCATATATATATATATATGTATTTTTTCATGCCACATTATTTTTAATTACATACAAAGATCTAACATGTCACCAGGGACCATTTCACCCACTGCTCTGTTTGGCTGCCAGTCTTTTGTCTCTCTCTTCAGCAATGGTGAGGCAGATACCCTTTCCTCAAGGAAGAGAAATCCATGGTTTGTTGCACTTGCCAATAACAGAAATGTTGGAAAGTTGAGTGGAAAAGCTGTTGCCATTGGCATCTTTCACATGAACCAAGTCAAAAGATCCAGGATGCCTCTCTCTGTTGGTGGTCACACCAATTCCTCCCAGGTTAACACCTGCAGTCACCATATACAGGTTACCAGTGTCAAATTTGGTGAAATCAGTAACCTTGCTGGTCTCCAAATCAATCTGAATGGGATCATTCACCTTGATGAGGGGATCAGGGTAGCAGATGGTGCTAGCATCAGGAGTCACCAGATGAAGGATTCCTTCTGTGCCTTCAAAGATTTTTCTCACTTTGCACAACTTGTACTTGGCCTCATCAGGTGTAATATGACATACAGCAAAGTGACCCTTGGTGTCATAGATCAGATGGAAATTCTCTCCTGTCTTGTCAATGCTGATGACATCTATAAATCCAGAAGGGTAAGTTATATCAGTTCAGACCTTGCCATCGATCTTACGGAACCACTGTACGCAAATCTTCTTTACTTCATTTCCTGTAAGGGAGATCTCAAGTGTCTTCATCATACTTAAGTCTGTTCATTAGGAAAATGATGAGGGAGAGACATTCTCTCAACTTGTGAGGACCAGTGGATGGACAAGGAGCAAACACACTGGTCAATTTATCCAGCATCCCATGCTTTGGAGCTGCTACCCACTTCAGATGTTTCTTGAGACAAGGAGCCATGTCTGCATTAGGCAAAGAAAGAGGACCTCCATCTTCCAGTGCATGTAGATACATAATATTTAGCACCAATTGCTTATCTTATAAGATGTATCAACCAGAAAATTATAGCAATTATCACATATCACACTCCATAGATAAATATATATTTGCTGTAATCCCTTTAAAGACATTGAAAAGACTGCGACATCCACTATAGTGAACATCTTTTGTTTGTTTTCTTAGCACTACTCATTTCATCTAGAAAATAATTCTTTTCTGTGGGGAACTTCTCCTGACAGCAAGACGAGTATATGGTAGGGGTGAAGGGTGCCACCAACCCCTAGGTCATTGTTTAAAGCAAAACCTGTTAGGTAAGCTATGAAAATCATTATTCTTTTTCAGATTTTTTTTCAAACTGAAGCTGAAGAAAGAGATTCAATTCCAAGTGGTTAGCAAAATTTTGAGATATTAAACACGAAGATTTCTGTGTCTATGGTCCCTGTCAGTAGCGGGGAAGTCAGTCACTGTAGAAACGGAGGTCAAAATAGAGAAAAAAATAAAAATTGAGCTACTGAGATAAGTGCTGGCTCCATTTGTGTTATTAATTTAGATTGTCCTTCAGGCCAAGCTACAGTGACTTTTCTTTCTGCAACTGTGTGAATCTCATAATAACTTCCACTGTTTGGCTAAGTTTAACATATGCTATTTGCATATATTAAATAGCATATATTAAACTTAGCCAAACAGTGGAAGTTATTATGAGATCCACACAGTTGAAATGAAATTATTATGAAATTCACATATTGACTGAAATGCCATGACTACTTCTCAACATTGTTCTCCAGATCCAAAAAGTGCAATAAGGAAAAAGAATAAACACTAAAAGTAAAGATAATATAATTATGTATAGATGGCATTTATATTTTTCTAGAACATATAGAGATTCAATTTAGAAATATTAGAAAAAATATGAGCAGATGGTAATGTTGCTAAAGGTGGAAATATATAAATCAAAAATAACTTCTCCATCACTGTCAACAAGAAATTAGAAAATATGGTAGAAAAATATCTAAATGCAGCAAACCTCTTGTTCCTGGATAAGAAGACACACATCAAGACATTTATTCTTTTTAGATAAATATTGCAAAGGATACACCTAAATGATTAGTAGTTCTTGCCTTTGGTCAAGAAAGGTGAAGAGAAAAGGAAAGAAAAATGAGAAGCAAGATTTTTTTACTCTTTAGCCAGTATGTTTTGTATTATTTTTGAAATAATTATAATCATGTGTACATGCATAACTTTTGTAGTTTAAGAATACAATGGTATAAAAATATTTTAGCTTTAATATTGCAAATAACATAATTTTTATTATATTAAGGGTAAAAGGTATGTGGATGATCTGCCATAAATCCTGAAAGAATATTAATCTATTTAAATAACATAATTTGCCAATGTGCCTCTCTGCTTCCAAATCGTAGACGCCTACCAAATGTTAAGTTTCTCGAAAGCAAGAATGTTTTCATCTTTTTAAACCCACTGTTTACCACAGTGCTGATATTTGGTGTTGCTTAATAAGCACTACTACATTTTTTAAGGGAATGAGTGATGAAGGAAGATTCTGTTGTGAGGATTATGTGCTCACACCATAAGGCCATCTGCTTTCATAATACAAAAAAAAAAATCACCAACATTCATGAAAAACTGTTTTCTAAATGAAAACTTAAAGTTTTTAAAGACTTCCTTTTATCACTTCTCAGATGACCTTTAGACACTGATAATTACTGGGAGAAACACAATTTGGGCACAAGATAAAATTGTTTTGAGAGGTAAGACTGTAGGCTAAATGTGGGAGATACAGTTAGTGTACCACCAAGAATAATAAGAACAAAACCCACTCAACAGATTCCAAAAATATATATGCATTTTTTAAAATCTGGTAGATAAATTCATCATTAAAGGAAAATTTGCTTCCTACAGTAAGCAGAATCCTCCTCAACGTTCCTAGGAAAAGAATCCAGCCCTAGGGATCACATGCTAATCCAGGCCAATTCTAGATTCATTTCATGTCATGACAGTGAATGCAGTACAAGCTCACATGTACAGAGAATACAAATATTTCATCAGTTTCTTTCTGTGAATTAAAAATAATCTTAGCTCTTCAGCAATATGCATAACTATAACTTTGTTGAAAGTGTTAAGAATAGTCTATTCTTTCTATTTATCTAAATCTGAGCCTCAACTGTCTTAAACATTTGTAGCAATTATTTCTAGGAAATATATTCTTTAATAATAATAAATTAAGTTATTTTTATAATGATTATTGCTTCTCCTAGATACATTCATTCATTGTATTAAAAAGACACACTCAGATGTCTTTATCCAAATATGAAAGAGGATAAAAAAGCCTAATCCCAAGATTTTCTAAGAGCAGGGAGCCTGATCTCTTTGAGATGAACAAGCTGTCCCTAAAATCAACATTGTAAATGACATCTTTCCTTTTCTTCCACTTCTTAGCAGAAGGATTGTAACTCTGAAATGCTAGGTTGTGTCCTGGTGATTCTGTTGCTGGTAATTCTTGCAGATATCAAAAAGGGGCCCTACAGTCAAAGTTGAGCCTATTCTAACACAACGCTTTGAATTTGTGGAAAGCAAAGACTGTCTAACAAGACTCTATTATTTGCATGATTAAAGGGAACATTTTTATAAATACGGATATATATTTGTGTCTGTGTTTATATATATATATATGGCTTTATTATAAATTGTTTTCCTTTTTGCAGTGTTTGTCATTTAATTTTGATGAGTTAGATAAATAATAATACAACAGTGAAAATAAATACATTTCTTAAGCACTTGCTGCCATACACTATTTTAAGTATACCACAGGTGATAATTGTCACTACTACCATATACAATAGTTGCAATATTACCTCTGTTTTACAGATGAGCAATCTGATTCATTAACATGGTCAAATTTCATTGGTCAGGATCTGGCAAAACTGTAGTGGACATTCAAGCATGACAAACCCTGGAGTATCTCTTCAAAAATTTTTTTCTCTTTTTTCCACCACCCTCATAGACCCACCATTATTCATTAATTTATTTGTTCATTCATTTTTGCTTTTCATCCTTTGTTGGAATCTATTTTTTCCTACTTTTACTTAAGAGATCCTTGGGCACAGGAAGCCAAATAATACAGGATTTACAACACTATTTCATGGAGTGTTGCATTACATTTTATTTTTTGATAGATAAAAGTTTTCAAGCTTTCTGCCAGTGAATGCCACAGAGAAAGCATCTCTAAATCTCTTCTCCCACTGCCATCATGTCTAAATCAGAGTCTCCTAAAGAGCCTAAACAGCTGAGGAATCTCTTCATCTGTTTGAAGGCTGGGCTTTAAAAGAGCCAATGAGTCTGAGAAGCCGCTGTGGGCAATGGAGAATTCTCACTGGACTGTGCAGCAATAAGAGATCCAAATGCTCGGGAGGCTTTGGGTTTGTCACACATGCCACTGTGGAGGAGGTGGATGCAGCCTTGAATGCAAGGTCAAACAGGTGGATGGAAGAGTTGTGGAACGAAAGAGGGTTGTTTCAAAAGAAGATTCTCAAACATCAGTGCCCTGCTTAACTGGAAATAAAAGATATTTATTGATGTCATGAGAGAAGACACTGAAGAATAATACCTAAGTGATTATTTTGAACAGTATGTAAAAATTAAAGTGACTGAAATCATGAGTGTCTGAGGCAATGACAAGAAGAAGGACTCTGCTTTTGTAACCTTTGATGACTATGCCTCCACGGATAAGACCATCATTTGGAAATACTGTCCTGTGAATGGCCACAACTGTGAAGTAAGAAAGTTCTGTCTGAATAAGAGATGGCTGGTGCTTCATCCAGCCAAAGAGGTCAAAATAGTTCTGGAAGTTTTGGTTGAAGTTGTAGAGGTGATTTTGATGGGGATGACAACTTGAATCATGGAGAAAACCACAGTGGTTGAGGTGGTCTTGGTGGCAATCTTGGTGGTGGTGAATACAGTAATAGTGGGTGTGGCTATAATAGATTTGATAATGATGGGAGCGATTTAGGAGGGGTTTAAGATATTGGCAATTACAATAACAATCCTTAAATTTTAAAGCCATGAGAGGAGAAAACTTTGGAGGCAGAAGCTCTAGATCCTTTAATGGTGGAAATCGACACTTTGCCCAACCACAAAACCCTGGTGGCTACGGTCATGGTTCCAATAGTAGCAGTAGTTATGACAGTGGCAGAAGGTTTTAATTTCTGCCAGGAAACAAAGTTTAGTATGAGAAAAGAGCCAGAGAAGTGACAGGGAAGCTATAGTTTACAACAGATTTGTGAACTCAGCCAAGCCCCATGGTGCTATAAAGACATGCTTTAGATAATACTCATGTGTATGGGCAAAAGACTCAAGGACTATATTTGTAACTAATTATATAACAGGTTATTTTAGTTTCTGCTTTGTGGAAAACATAAAGCATTCCAACAAAATTTTTAATGTAGAATTTTTTTTTCACCCATGCTGTTGATTGCTAAATGTAATAGGCTAGTCGTGACACTGAATAAATATGTCTTTTTAAAAAAGGTTTGAAAAGCAAATTTTCATTGGGCATCTGCACCTGGCAAGGGCCAACATGCTGCTTCCACTCATGGCAGAAGGTGAAGGGGAGATGGCGTGTGCAGAGGTCACATGGTGAGAGAGAAGCAAGAGCAAGAGGGAAGGTGCCTGGCTCCTTTTATCAACCAGCAATTCTGGAAACTAATAGAGTGAGAGTGAGATCTCACTCATGTGACCCCCGGCCCAGGAAGGGGATTAATCTATTCATGAGGGTCTGCCTTCATGACCCAAACACCTCCCATTAGTCTCCACTTCTAACATTAGAGATCAAATTTCAATATGAGGTTTAAGGGGACAAATATCCAAACTATAGGAGTCATAATTTGGAGAGACCCCCAAAGAGTGCAGATGACTCTTCTAAGACCTAATGGCTTTACAGTTTGCCTCAACGATTTCACATGACTTTTACAACTACTCCCACAGTCAGCTTGCAACTACTGGTTCACTTCAGCAAACAAAACCTCAATATCCTTTTTTTTTTCCCTAGAAAATGACAGTTTTATGTCATTACAATTTTGTTATCTCTCTTTGTTTGCCAAATAATTCTGATACCACCCTCTTCCCTGTCTTCAATGGTTCATAACCCTCCACACCTTTACCTTTGTTTTCTTTCAATATATTCTGGCAAAATAACTGCTCTGGCCCCAAGCACAGCTAAAATAAAAATGTACTCACACAATCATATAGATTATTAGATTATCACAAGACTTTATATTATATATTTTCATACATTTTTTCAAAAATACTTAGTCATCCAATTATATTTTTGAATAAGTTCCCACTCCTAGTTTAATGTCATTTCACATTTTGTCCTTACCCTCATGTTCTCTGTCTCAACATGCTCTCACCTCAGAGAAGATTATTTCTCTTCTGAAATCACAGAAAACATTTGACTGTATTCTGAAACCATTTCTGAACTCTTGCTTCCTCACTAATAGCTGCACCTGTACTTATCTTGTTTACCTTGGTGCAGAGGAAGCAGTAATCAAATTATTCATGCCCTGCACCCTGGAACCTGTCTTCTCCAAAACCGTGATCCACAGATGATCACATCATTTTTGGGCATTTAATCTCACTTTCTCATGCTCTTCCACTTTAGGATGCCAATAGTCTCTAGTCACTAACATTACATTAAAAATTCCTTTCATGGCTTTTCATGACTTTTTAGCCATTGCCTCAGAGGAATTGCTCTCCTTTTCTAACCAAGTATCTAAAAAATCAGCTTTCTCTCATTGTTTCTAAGATTCACTAAAATTCTGCATCTGGCCCACTTCTTAACAACCTTCAAGTGAGTAAATCTGATGCCTCTTTCTCCTTGGCCTTACCCAGTGTTCCTGAAATAGATTAGATTCTTTACCTTGAACTTAGATAACATTCTGTGCTTATCTGTATCATGGCATTTGATATGTCTTATTATCTTTTTCTTTATTTATCTCTCTCAATTTACTCCTTGCACCCAAAACACCATCAATTTCTGCTGATATTTGCTTCTAAATATTACTGCTATGCATTGTCTCATTTTTGTACTAGCCGAATTCAGGCCTTTACAAGTGCAAAAGGTCAACATCGGGCATCTGCACCTGACAAGGGCCACAGCCTGCTTCCACTCATGGCAGAAGGTGAGAGTACTGTCTTCACTACCTGAGTGATAAAATAATTTGTACACTAAGCACACAATTTGCCCATGTAACAAACCTGCACATGTTCCCCTGAACCTAAAATAGAAGTTGGAAGAAAAAAAAATAGTAGAGACTAGAATAGTGGTTACCAGGGGCACAGGTTGTAGTGGGGGACGCAGCATGTAGGTCAGGAAGATATTTGTCAAAGGACACAAAATTTTAGTTAGGAGGATTCAGAAACCTATTGTACAACATGACTGTAGTTAATATAGTCATGAATTGTATTCTTGAAAATTGTTGAGAGTAGATTGTGTTCTCAGTACCATAAAAAGATAAGTATGTGAGGTAATGCATATGCTAATTAACAGCTCAATTTAACCATTGCTCAATGTATATATATTTCAAAACGTCATGTTGTACACCATAAATATATATAATTTTTATCAGTTAAAAATACAAATAAAAAAGAAAAAAGACTAAGTTGCAACAATTAAGTTTACTTCAACAAACATATTTCATACTTATTTTTAATATGTTCCAGACACTATGGCTAGCTGTAAGAGGTTATTATATAAATAACAAAATCCTGAAAAAAATCTACCATTCATTTCTATATATATAATTTATGAATAATTGAAGGGGTAAATTAAACACCCAAAATGATTTGTTATAAACAAATTATGAAAATAAAATTATACACTTTACTGATAAAATTCCTAAAATGGCAATTTGGAGAGATTTCATAGTTATACTTTATCTCAATTTTAGTATTTCATTTTACTAAGTATCTTAATGATATCCTCATGTAAAAGACAAAAGTTTGTAGCCTAGACAAATTCATCATCAGTTAAACAAATAAAAAAATTGAATTAATGAAATTAGCATCCTGAATAGAAATCTTGTGCTCTTTGACTCATCCTTTTCTCTCATTCATGCATTTATTCATCCAACCAATACACATGGGAAAGCACCAGAAGAAACATTTTGCATGTTTCTGAAAATATAGATATAAGAACAGACAAATAACTTAGGGGTCAGAATGGAGCTAACCCGGGATGTAGGAAATTATTGACTGAGGGAGCCTTCTGGAGTATCAGAAATGTTTGGTATTTGACTTATGTGCTGGTTAGAGGGGTAAAGATATAAGCAAAAATTTATCCAGTTGTACACTCAAGATTTTGCACTTGATTATAGGAATAACATACTAAACTTCAAAAAATAACACAAATAAGCCATTCTTGTTATTGCCGTCCATAATAACCCTTATGCCTATATAGTATAAATCCAAAATTTCTTTGCATGGTCTCAAAATGATTCATGATTTGTCCTCAGCTCACTTTTCCAGCCTCATTTCCTCTCTACTTGATTCTCATACTTTATATTCCTCCCACGGTAAACTTGCCACAATTCTTTAGTGCATGAGTAAGAACGGGCCTCCCTCTGGAATACTGGATTTAGTTCAGTGAGTCTTAAAGTTCTCACACTTGTAATCTCAGCACCGTGGGAAGCTGAGTTAGGTGGATCACCTGAGGTCAGGAATTTGAGGACAGCCTGGCCAACATGGTAAAATCCTATCTCTACTAAAAACATAAAAATTAGCTGGGTGTGGTGGCACATACCTGTAGTCCCAGCTACTCAGTAGGCTGAGTCAGGAGAATCACATGAACCCAGAAGGTGCAGGTTGCAGTGACCTGAGATTGTGCCACTCCACTCCATCCTGGGAAACAGAGCAAGACTCTGTCTCATTTAAAAACAAAAAACTTACATATATAAATGATAAAATGAAACACGTCTAGTGTAGAGGTGGAGAGTTAGTGTGAAGACTCTTGAGAGGATGCTATGGGATCAGGAAACTAAATCACATGAGCATTAAGAGACATATAGAGGAAGGCTAATTCTGGAGGTAAAAGAAATTAAGAACAAAAAAGGCTACAATAGCAAAGACCTGGAATCAACCCAAATGACCATCGATGATAGAATGGACAAGGAAAATGTGGCGGCACATATACACCGTGGAATACTGTGCAGCCATAAAAAATGATGAGTTCGTGTCTTTTGTAGGGACATGGATGAATCTGGAAACCATCATTCTCAGCAGACTGACACAAGAACAGAAAGTCAAACACCGCATGTTCTCACTCATAGGCTGGTGTTGAACAATGAGAACACATGGACACGGGGAAGGAAACATCACAAACTGGGGTCTGTTGTGGGGGTAGGGGGGGACAGTGGGAGGTGGGTGGGTTGGGGAGGGATACCATTGGGAGAAATGCCAGATGTGGGTGACGGGGGGATGGAGGCAGCAAACCACATTGCCATGTATGTACCTATGCAACAATCCTGCATGATCTGCACATGTACCCCAGAACCTAAAGTACAATTAAAACAAGAAAAGAAAAAAAAATTAAAAGGCTACTTTATTAAAATAGAACTATAATTTTTAAAAGAGATGTATCCTTTGAAGCTACAAAAGTAAAAAAAAAAGGATTATGAACATGATTATTTTTAAGTACCATAAATGATATACAACAAACTTTCTCAGGGTAGAACTGCACATCTGGCCAAACTAAACTGGTATAAAACCAGTATAGAATAGAGCATAAGCTTATAGAATGCTAAGCACCAATGTAAAAAGTAGTTGGGGTGGAGGGTCTGACTTGAAAGGGAAAATGAAATAAAAGTCAGTTTAGAGTAAAATGAGGTGAAGATCTCTACCAAAATAAACTATGAGAACAAGGACCAATAATTAGAAATGGTCTGTGCATGAGTCTGTACACTTTATTATACTCCAAAGCTAAGAAGGCAATAAATGATATACTGAAAAAGGGGAGGGTGGAGGGGGGGACAAGGACACAAGATGTAGGTTCCAGAGCAAGGAGGATTGTAAAAGGGATAAGAAGACATCACAGGGAAGGCAATACAAAACTGGCTGTCCAGGAACCAGCAAGGATATTGTCAGGCTCTCAGCCTTTTTTGAATGAGCCAAGACAGTGTGACAGCACAAGACAAGGAATGCAACATCACCCAGAGTTTCCAGACCTTTCAGAGCCCTAACAGAATAATTCTGTTAAAAACAAAAAAACAAAAAAAACAAAAAGATCCCTAAAATAAAAATAGGAATGCCCTGAAAGGGAGTATTAATGCTTTTTTTCCTGTTTGAAAATTTTAAAAAATCAACACCAGCATAGTGTTGCCTGAGCGCCAGAGCACAGCAAGCACATGACAAAAAAAATTTGTTTGTGGTAAATGGTACGACCCACCTTCCCTCCAGCAAAAGACTTAGATCAAGTCTTCAAAGCTAGTTCCTTCAGATCTTCATTTTATCTGTGCTCCAATTGAGGACAAATATATAATGTTATAACAGTTATAATATCCCTACATGATATGTTATTTCTTAGATTCTTTTTTATTAATTTTTTTGGATACATAATAAATGTACATATTTTTGGGGTATATGTGATATTTTGATACTGGCATACAATGTAGATTTGATTTCAATTCATAAGCTTAGGTGTAGAAATGGCAATATAAGATTTCTCCTCAAATAAGATATTATTGTATAAGAGATTTGACGCAATAAATACCCTGAATTGCAAAGAGTTATAATTCTGGATTCCACAATTTTTTGGGGGAAAAAAAAGGTTCTGTATTTTGGGCTGAGAACCTGAGATTATTTAAAAATGATTTCTGCATGATATGGTAGGAATTTTTTTAAAGGATGAGAATCTGTGGCAAAGGAGATTGTGTCACTGTTAGAACAACCATTGAAATATAAGAAGGAAACTCCCAATTTTGTAAACTCAAACTTTCAACTGCACACGCAGGGAATAGGGAGTTGTTCTGCACAAACAGTTCTATTAGCACAGAACTAATAGAATAATAAAATTATAGTTGGCACTAGCACTGACTGCTATCATGACTAAAATGAAGCTCCACAACTGCAGGGACCACCTTCACTGCGTGACATTCTAATGAAAGAATCACAGCTGGACAAAACCCTAGGTCGTTGAGACCAGACCCCAACCCACTTTAAGAATGTCTTGCCCTGCATCCCTGACAGATGGCCCGACCAGCTCCAGCCAGAGTTCAGCACCTTAGAAAACAGACCTTTTCACTTTTATACTTTTCTAGAAGTTACTAGGTTTCACTTAACATTGTTTCAAAGTTGCTATCATTGAATGTTTATCTGTTGGTACTAATTTCCCATATAACAGACGTCTAAAGAATCGGCTAGTTCAGTAGGACAACTCTTAACATATTTTGTAACATCTAATATGTTAAACCTCCCCTTCTTTGAGGTAAACAGTATGAATTTTTAAAATAATTTCATGTCTGGAATATTTCCCAGAATCTTCTCAATTTTTATCTTCCTTTGATAGACAAGTTTATCCTTTCAAATCTGTCTTATTGTGCAGCATACATAGCTAAACAGAGTAGTTAAAAGTAGTTGGACCAGTAAAAAATGTCATGAATGTATTAATTTCTGTATTTTAAAGTATATAGCAATATTAACCAGACTAAATAGCAAATGGATTGCAGTATTATGTTTTTACTTTCATATTAACTTATGAAAAAATAAGAAACTTTGCACAGAAATGTTACAAGTACAACTGATTTTTAAAACATGTTTACTGTGTAGGTTTAAATCTCATGCCTACTAGTCATCCTTGCAATCAACTTATAAAATATTTTTATTTAAATTTGAATAACAACTACACAAAAGCACACGGAGAAAAGTACACAAATTTACTGTAGATTAACAAAACAAATGGGAAAATATCCTGCTTGGAAATGCTAAATATTTTAAATACACTCAGTTTCTTAGAACTATTTATTAAATAAATGCTTCTAATATGATATTCCCTATGGAACTTTTAAGGGAGCATAACAAATTGTTTCTAAACGTCATAGAAAGAACATGTGGCTAGAAATAAACTAGACATTTTAAAAAAAGAAATGATTGACATATCACACCACAAAATATTAAAACATTTGATCAAGCTGCAATAATTTTAAGAGGGGGATCTGTGTCTGGACAACACAGAAATCAGAATCCATAGCTCTGAAGCCAGTAATGTATTAAAACCAAAAACGTATTAAAAGTTTTTCACCACAGAGCAGTAGAAAGAGAGAATATTTGTCTAAAAAATTCTTTCTCCTTATTCATTTCTCTTGAGATTGTGAAATTGGCACAATCTTTCTAGAGAGAAATTTGGTACTATTTATTAAATCTTTAAAAATATTCTACATTTTCACACAGCCAGTTCTTATGTAGAAATGTAGAAACTCTAAGGAAATAGTAAGTTATTTGAACCAAGAACAGCAGAGAATAGGTTCTTTATATGTGAAAATAAAGAAAAAATATTAATTCTAATAATAATAGGAGAAATTAAGTTATATACCATATATTGATAAATAAGCAATAGTTTCTATAAGAAGCAGCCCCTCCAAATCAAATGCTTCAAATATAAAATAAATTATTTTGCATATAAGGTATAAAACAAGGTGTTTCTGAATAGTGATCACTCACCAGTATTTGTGATTCAAGGACCATGCTTCTTCTAACTGTGGCTCTCCCATTCCCAATCTATGGCTTCCAGTGAAGCCAGTCTCATTTGGCAAAAGCCAAAAGCCCTTGAAGTTGCTTATGTATGAAGTGTTATGTCTCAAGCCTTCTGTCCACATTCCTTCTGTAGGAACTCATTCAGTTTGTCACAGTTTGTTCCTGGGGACACTGAGAATGATGGCTGAGTTCAATGCACTGGATGAAAGAAAAGTATGTTTGGTGAATAACTAAGCTATAGCTGCTAAAGTCTCTTTTTGAATCTCTACATTGTACCTATCTTTCCAAACAAAGAATACAGCCACTCACTCCTCCAAGAAAAAAATCTAGAATGTTCATCTCAAAATCCAGAATCTATAACTAAAGGACAGTTTCTTCCATCAGATCTGGATGAGGTTTCTGTGGGTTCAGTGACCTATGAACTAAAAGAGCCAATTATTTCTTGCTCCACAGACAAGACAACTGCATGGGGGGAAAAAAGCACTATTTGAAAAAATTAAGGAGAAAAAAAGACCAGTTACTTATCCATAGCAATTATTAAATATTACTGAGCAGACATTGGGGGTAACTCAATATTATTTTAACTAAAGATTATTTCACCTCACTTAGGCAGTGAAAGATTCTTTTTGTATTTGTCTGTGTTCATGTTCTTCCATCAAGTTATGTATTAGGCTTCTATTATTTTGGTTTCTGGTCATTTCGGTATACTAATTGCCATATCCAAAGTTCTTTTCTAAATGGCTCACTTCTCTCTCAATCATGGCTACCTTGAGACCACCAGAAAAACATAGGCATGGCCCAGAAGATCCTATCCTCAAACTTCTCTTTACTATAGAACTGATGCATTTTCTTCAAGTAAGAAACTATTGGTGCTGTCATTCAATGACGTTTTCAGTCTTTCTTTACTATTTGGAATGCAGAAGCAATAACTTTCTATCCTGTAAATCTTTCATATCTAGACTCTCTCTTCTACTGAGCTCTCCCTTGGCACACCAGCCAAAACTCACTTCTGCCACAATATCTTTTAGCCTTTCTTGGTTTGCTTTTCTTGCTTTAAAAAAAAAAAAAGTCCTAAGTTCATTGTTTAATTAATTTAATTCCATTCTTTGCAATTAACTTAATTCTAATTTCATGATTGCTTGCTGCCATGAATTTTCTCTGTGTAGAACTGAATCTTGTCACATATTTTTGATATGTTGTTTTGAAATTTGCTTTGGCCTTTTGTTTTGAGCCAAGAGGAAATCAAAGAGAGAAAATATTTTTTAAATGTTCAAATGGTTGGATACTTTTGTTTCTAATTTTGCTTTTGTTTTCTTGTTTTATTATAGTTTAGTCATCTTATTTAATTTTTATTATCTCAATTTTTAAATACATTTATGTTTTTGTATTTGGCCTGTTACTAGTTTATGATTTTTGCAAATCTTACAAATTTGCACTTGCAAAAAGATGCACTATCTGTTGAATACAATGCTTAACACCAGTCTTTACATAAAGATGTTTCCTTCACAAGGTTTCTTTGGTTTAATATTTTAGTTGACATGACTCTGTCCTCAAGTAATTTTTTTCAGAGAGATGCATGAATATTATAAGTACATTTCCATTTTCTTTACATGTGTATGATTTGTGCCTCATTAAAAATTGTGTGGTCAAGCCCTTTGCCCTCAATACTCTGTAGACACACTGTTTCATTTAATTCTGCATCAGTAACAAGAAGTCATCCTACACTGGTATAGAGCACTTGAACTTATTCCTCCTTGCTAGCTGTAATTCAGTATCCTTTAACAAATCTCTAGGTCTTCATTTTTTTTAGTTCAAAGCAAGTAAAATGGGCATTTCTCTTCTAAAGCCTTCTTTGTCCTGCTGCCCTGTAGTAAGGAACTGGATATTATATCCAACTTTTCCACAGTCGTCATCTTCCCAAATAAAGAATAATTGACTAGAGGTCTTTAGGATCTTCTTGTTTGCTTTAATGAAATTTGCCATCTACATTGTTTTGGAGAGACATATATTAGTTCTTGATGTCCTCTTTCATTTAGGTCCAGGTTTTCACTGTTTCTAAAAGACACTGTGCATTATAATAATGTAGTTATTCCATAGTTTATTATAGTTTAGTTTTAATTGTTTCTGATCATTTCAGTAACTTCATGCTGAAATTTATATTAAAACAAGTATTTTCTCTCAGAAGTGCATGATGTACCTTCTGAGACTTTGCCTATCTAAAAACATTTTTGTTGATTTCAAGCATGAAGGATTACTAGATAAATACAGTATTCTTGAATCTTTTGTACTTTGTATTGCTCATTGCTCTTTTATACTAGTTCTGCAGAATCAGAAGTCAGCCTTATTTTTGCTTTCTTTGTACATTACCTGCTTTTTTGTGTATACTAGCATACTTGAAGTTCAAGACTTTCTCCAGGATAATAGAAGGAAATATATCTACTTTAGTCACCGTATTTCTTCATGGGTCCATAAAATAGGAGCATCAACCAGCACTGCTGCCATCTCAGTGAAGCACTTTGGAAAATAATTTCTGCCATTCTCTGCCCCTTCTCACTCTGCCTCATTGAAAAGGAAGCTACAAAGACGTAATGAGAGCCTGGCATCCTTTGTTTTTTTTTCCTACTAGATAGGAATGATATATGAAAAGTCATTTTCTACTTGTTATGTCTCTGTTTTAACTCTCTTGAAGGTACCTGCTCTTAAAAATGAATTTTGTTCTATTTCTACTTTGCCCAGTAACCTCACCATGGCATGTCCTGCCCTTTTAAGGGAAAGTCTTCTATCTCCAGCTGTCCAGCTATAACCGTTTGGATGAATTCATTTTGAGAAGTTGAAAAACACTCGGTGTGAGTAGAAGCTTCTTCCTCCAATCAAGAAATAACTTCATGCTATATTTTAATGCCCAGTTGGCTCTTGGATCTATTTCAATTAGCTAAGAAATTAAGAATAGGTGAAGATATGATGAATAAGTTCATATGAACTTCACATAAAGATAAATATACATTTTTATTTTTATTAGTTTTGTTTTTATGGTTCCTAGTGAACTTTCTTTTGCTGAGAGAGAGAAAGAGAAAGAGAGAGAGAGAGGGAAAGGGAGAAGGAGAGATAGGAAGTATTAGAAAGATGAGTAATTCAAAATGGAAAATTGCATGTCTTCATCCTCTCATTTCTCTTTAGTTTTATTATGTGCATTTGTTGTTCAATTTGTGAAGTACAATGTCAGATTCCAGACCTATCATCAACAGCTGTCTTTCTTGATATAGGAATAGCCTTGTCAACTCTCACACCGAACTTACTGTGAGGGGAATTCACTGGAGCCACTCTCTTCACTGTTTCTCTGTACTACATGCGCCATCTCTTGCAATAGTTCCTGACACCTGTTGTATTAGGCTACCACTTACCAACTCAAAAAACCATCCCTCCTGACTTTTGAATACTACTGCTGAGGTGGCTTTGTTTGTTATTGTCACCTGTGATACAGCATCAAATTAGCATGTTGCCTTCCAGTGCTTTTCCTTAACCTGGTCTTTCATACTCTGCTTCTACCCAAAAATCCTCAAGTTGCTAACAATTCGATGACTTACATGGTTTCAATTATAAATATAAATTATCTCTTAGTCTATATTTTAGAAAAGAGAAAGAGGTGATAAACGTACGCATGTCCCCATGGTTCCATCATTCCTCGCAGTGCTTTTGAAAGTAGTAGTCACTACCTTCTAGTTACTATCTAGATCTTTGAAACTTTAGAAAGAGAAAACATTAAATAGAAGAAAAGCAAGGTCTTTCATGTATCAAACACTCTTGGATTTCTCTGCCCATACTCAAATTAGGAGGTGTGGTTATATAGCCACAGGAAGTTAAAATGTGTTTTCCCGCCAAAGATATAACTGACTCTATTTGGGTTTCTATGATAGTATCTCAGTGGACTAAATTATATATCAAATTCTTGTAAGAAGGGAAAAAATAGTAAATAGATTGTTTGATTATCAGTGAGTAGTATATTTGTCCTATTTCCATTTATTATGCGAACAGAGGTAAGGTTACTTATGCCAGGATGATATCCTGATGTTCAGAAAGATATTATAAACATCTATGAGTTTCACTATTTTAAGTTTTACTTACTTTTTTCATCAACTTAAGTTTAAGCCAAAATTTTACTAATTTTACTAATAATTATCTGCAACAGAACAAAATCTGTGTTGCCAGTCACCAGTTGTGATTACATAGATGCATTCCAAGAAAACCCATTGGTTCTCAGAATCAGAGGCATAAAAAAATCATTTAATTCAAGACATTATATAAAAAGAATCAGCATTTTATAGCTGTTTTGGCATCTGTAAAAAGAGTAGATGCCAAAACATCTACAGTATCTAAAACAGGCTTTGGTTAATGGTTTATGTTTATCAGACCTGGATATACATAAAGGGAATGTGAAAGCACAGCAAAGTAAGAAAAAAGCTAAACAAATGTCATTCTTTTCAACAACCCACTAAGACATGGCTAAGAATGTATTTTCTATGTTTTCAGAAGAAAATAAATTAGCTATGATAAGCTGTTAATTCTGCTTTGTCTGAGGGTTGGAAGTGGTGCTACCATTTGGAAATGGGAAGCTATTTAAATGAATGCTAGTATGTCTATTACAGCAAATCTCACCCCAAAAGCAATTTGTATTTTGTTGTTGTGCATGTTGATATAAAAGAAAAGAACATAATGAACTGAAGTTTTTTCCCCCAAAGGAACTTGAGGTCCTTAATGGGGGAAATAAGAAAAGAAAAATAAAATTAAAAACAGCTGTTTGGCCTAAAAAGAGAAAAAAAATTCCCCAATGACAAATTTACAATCAAGAGGAAATCAGTTCCAAAAAATAAAATGAAGGCAACCAATATGATTGTTTCTGAATTTATATAAAATAATTTAAGCATCAAAGGACAGGAAAGATAAATGTTTACAAAGTAACTCTCCATAGTAATGCTCCAAAACTAACATGGAAGAAAGAAGAAGCAAAATGTAGCACTTGAATATATTATCCATTTCTGATTTTTTAAACTGCCACTAAAGTTTCAATATGCCTAACAAAGCTACATCAGAGATCACTGATGCTAAGCCCTAACCCTAACCACACTACAACCTATACCTTGAATACAGAGACATCGAGTATATCCTATGATAGCAAATAAACAACATTTGTGGGACAATAGGCAAATAGCATACATAAAATAAATTTAAAATATAAATCCCAGTTTTTAGCAATTAAATTGAAATAAAAACATGCAGAAGAATTAGAAACAGAAATCTGGATCTGCTTTAATCAAGTCAATCCATCCAAAACCTACAAACTGACTTTCTTTCTTGATTGAAAAAACTCATTATCATACGTGAAAGACGCAGCTAGTTTCAATTTGCAACTCTTTGCTCTTGCAAAGAACAGCCTAAAATTCTTAACACGTGCCTAGTGTCTGCACTCTGCTTGCAAATCTATGTTATTACATAGTTAAGAGTGAATAACAAATGCTTCACAAACTTGAAAAGATTTGAGATAGAATTCAAGATCTGAAGATGACTTACAAATTGCAATCTAATCCCAAGACTTGTTTAAAGAATTTATTTTCTCCTGCATTAGTATAATATCTCAAAAGATGAGGTTTATGTGTAAATAAATTGACTCAGTTCAGTTCTTTACAGTTGGGAAAGGGGGAGAATTAAATATTGATTATATTGGTTAAAACATTTTGGTATCCTATGAACTCCATTCGCAATTATCTTTTTGTTTACCCTCAGCCTCATTTCTTGTCATTAGCTTTTCCCTTCACCTGCCACAACTTGACATGGTTATGAATATTGTGCTTCCTTCTCAACCAAAAGTAAGTTTTCCCAAATGATGCTGTCAGAGGCATTGCTTGAAGTCATACATAATTCATAGAATGAAATTTGTTATGTTCTCTAGCAACACATAGTCAGAAAATTATTTCAGTTAAAGAACTCCAATTTGTTAAGATTTCTTTTAGTTACCCTTTAATGTTGTTAACATTATAACCATTGCTTGATACTCCATAAAGATATTCAGAAATACATACTAAGAAACCCGTATGTCAAACCTTTTGTATTGCCATAATAAAAATAGGGATGCAAATAATTGATGATAAAATATTAGAAAATAATTCAAAATGTCCATGCTATTCCCAATGGCAATGAATGGTTTCTGTATGAATAATGACATGTACACAAAGTGAAAAATAACTTAGTCATTTTTTAAGAAAAAGAATGATGATAACTGCATCCCAATATGATGATAAAACATAATTTCAGATGTTGTGGCTTCCACCAGAGGAGGCAGGATCCTGAGCAAGGGAACTCTCTGGTGGCCAGAATTGCTGAGCACATATCCTGAAACCAAGACACTAAAGCTTGATGAGAATTCTGAAATACCAGGAAAGGCTAAACAAGGTTCCAAATTGAAAACTCAGACTTTTCTTTATTTGCTTTACCTGAAATTTAAATTATGTATGACAGAATTTTTTTAGTCTTACCAACTAAATTAGGGAAAAGTAGCAAATAAATTTTTGAGACAAATGAAACTTGCTTTTTTATCATAACATTGGCCATGATGTGTGTTCATGAATATCTAAAAAAGCTGAAAAAAGGGCTTCCAACGGGCTGTTACAGGAGGCATATGCAGAAGAGGCTTTGTCTATATCAGGGTCTCAAGGACAAACTTGACAACAGTCATAATGAGATAGTCACAAAAGCAGTAAGTTGTATGGATGGTTCTTGTCACCCATATTCTGTCAGCCACAGTGGATGAGGAATATCCTTTAAAATTTTAACAACCAGCATTGTAACTTCCAAGCAGGAGCTTTATTAAATCTTCTTAAAACTTATTCATATTTTTAGATTATCTGCCTTTTAAAGATACCAATTCCAGAATGTTTCCACTGGTATTTTTACAGCTGGTATGTTGCATTTATTTAAAGATAATTCATTTATTTTTCCCATGTTTATTAGGCGAATATATACTACATACAAACATATATACATGTGACCACAGAACAGCATAAAATGAGCAACATTATTACAACACTGAGTTGATATGTTTCCAACTGAAAGAAAAACACTCAACATTGTAGTTTCTTCCATCCTTATTATCAACAAACACCAAATGTTCCTTATATATTTTTTAATCCTGAAAATAGCTTGTGAGCCTATCCTTTCCCTTGATCGTTTCCTTGTACATCATCTTAAATTCTGGGAATGCATATTTGGATATAATTACAACACATATTTACAACAGATTCAAAAGGATTTCCTTATGTTTTAAACTAAACTGATTTTAAGAGGAATCCAATGCATTGCATGTCCCTGAGGTAAGGCAAGTCAGTTTTGTGAAGACTTGGGTATTTGTTTTAACTGAGTCAAACAGTTGTTTCTGACAAATCTAAAGTAACCTTGGGCTTAACAGTCAAATATGACATTTGAAACAAGGAAGCTGCAAATCCCTCTCTACTGTGCTCCAATCATTGCTGAGCACTGTGCTTTTAGAGAGACATTGATGAATTTGAGGTTTTTGAGAAAAGGGAGGTACAGTTCATAAGGGGATTTTAAATTATGCTCAAGGAGAGCCTTGCATGAGTTATGGTAAAAAAAGCTGATTGAGCTATCTATTCCATATTATTATGAATAAATAAATAGCATGCTTATATAGTGGATATAAAGTAAGAAGTTCCACAATTTCTCATTCAAATTTATAGTTCAAAATACCATAATTTAATAAATCAAGTTAGAATTCAGAATCTAGTTATATTGCACATGAATAAAATACAAATGATAACTTCACTATTTTTAGCAGGAATTATTATTTTTTTCATCCCTCTATATAAAATGTAATTTTGATACTCTTATAGAAGATTGAACATTTTCAGAAGCTTAGATTTTCTATAATCTGTGGGTGCCTATATTTTGCAAAGCAAAATTTGTTATTCTGTAAAAATCTCTAGAATATAAGGATAAGAGTTTGATGACATTTGACATATCTTACACAGTCATGTTCTTTTTTTAAGTTGACATTTTTCAAACTATGCTTTTCAGAACACTTGTACAATGACTATCCTCTTGATTGCAAAACATAGGAATTGTACTACAAACACTATGATCTTTGCTTATCGAAATATAAAAGCATTTTACAGTAGCAATATTAAAACTTCCATTTTTAAAATATTCGTTTTCCACATAAGTGTTATTGCATGATTTCATTCATTCTACATACAAATTATTCAAGGTCTACCTTATTTGGTGGGTGTAAGAATTTAATATCTAAAGGACATAGACCTTGCTATGAAAATATTAAAAATAATATAAGGAAAGTAAAAAGAATTCAACTGAAAATTTTAATGTGCTATGATAAGTCCCATAATGGAAGGATATGGAAGATAACTCTAATTCAGATTAAAGGACAGAAAAAGCTTCATGAAAAGGAAGCATAATTTAATTATTAGTAAAATATGTCCCAGGAAGTAGAAGAGCATTCCAGACAGAGGGAGAATGTAGTTGAAAAAAAAACGCATGTGGATTTGTATAGTTATAAGAAAGAATAGTACAAGTTAGAGGGAGATGAGAAGTAAGGTTAAGAGGTAAAAAATCATGAATTTACACCAAGCAAGAAGTTTGAATTTTATCATAAAGGAAAAAATATTTAAATATTTCAAGCAAGAAGTATGACAGTGGAGTTGGAATCATGACAATTTGAAGAGTCTTATACAAAAAAAAAAAAAATAAACAGAGTTTGGATATGTATGTATAGTGTAACAGAGAGATGTAAATAAAGACACCTCTTTCTTAATGTTTTTAAACTAAGGCGAATGAGTAGATGCTCTTGGAATTATAACATTCCTCTAGAACCACTTAATATGTACCATTAAAAATATCCCCTTGCCAGGCATGATGTCTCAATCCCAGTCCTTCGGGAGGCCAAGGCAAGAGGATCACTTAAGTTCAGGAGTTTGAGACCAGCCTGGGCAACATAGTTAGAACCCATCTCTACAAAAAATAAAAATAATTAGCTGGGCGTGGTGGGGCATACCTGTAGTTCCAGCTACTTGGGAAGCTGAGGTGGGAGGATTGCTTGAGCTAGGCATGCTGAGTCTACAGTGAGCTTTGATCACCCTATCACACTCCAGCCCACTCAACAGAGCAAGACCCTGTCTCAAAAGAACTACAAAAATCCCCTAAAATTTTCCAGGGAGGACTTGTCACTCCAGTAAAATATTGTGTTTCTTTATGCCACTTAAACAACAAGTACCATGACTTTTCTTAACCAGACTATCTAGATCCCTTTCTCAAAAATCCACTCCTTTCTTACTAGCTGGAGCTCAACTCCATGAAAACACACCTGACCATCTAAGGAAAGCACATATTGTCATGATGTTAACTAGCCTTCAAATTCTAATACAGATGCACAGCTTTCTCCTCGTATTTGTTAGCTTTGCCTGCCTGGGCTTCAAAAGTCTTCATCAGTTTGCCCTTTTCTTTACCACATTGTTCCATTATAACACTCAATTATTTCTTCATTTCACCTAGTTACCTGAACACTAGATACTTTTCTCACGCATATGGGTGAAATAAGTATAAAACCACTTCTGGCATACCCATTTGATTAGATAATTTTTCTTGCTTTCACTTTATTTTTCTTTGAAAGCTTTTATCACCACAACTAAGAAAAACAGTGAATATTGCTAAGGGAAATGTTCTAATACCTGCCAAAAAAAAAAAAAAAAGAAGTCTGCTGTCTATAAGGAAATACCTTCTCTTGAGTTTCACCTAAAATATTCACATACCTGTGCAAATATAAAATCAGCTGTGGGTAACTTTCTGTATTCATTCAGTTCTTTACAGGTTTTGTTTAATTTCTTCTGTAATGCTTAAATTTATTCCACAGCAAATACAAACAAAAACAAATATTTCAAAGGAACTTAACAAAACATATGCCAAAGCAAAAGAAAAAAACAAAAATACTTCTTTATAAGTAAAAAGGATCCAAATGAATTGAGGAATTTGTAATAGAGCTGAATTCCTTTCTAAGAAGTTTCCCTCACTTATTCCTAAATGCTCACTTGGATTAGTAGGATATTTTCCATTTTTGCTTTCAATTCATTGGAATCTCTGAGGTGGGAGTTTGGGAGTTACCAGTTGTCCAGGGACAATCCGACTGAGAAGTTAGCATGAGTAGGCTTTCAGAGGGGGTCTAGCAAAGGTCAAGGACCCCTGCTGAGTCATAGGCCAGTGAATGACATGTTAAGTGACTTGTCCAAGGCAATTTTTGTTGTCTCTAAACCATGAAAAAAAAGACACAATATCATTTCCCATTATACCCACTATCCATTTACCATTACCCTGACAGGTTTTTCTTTTCATGTCTCAGAACTGACAAAAAGTTTCTTTTTTCTTCTAAAAGAAGAATAGAAAAAGAGGAAGGGAGTACTCCATTTAGAGATAAGAAATGTTACATTATAAAAACAAAAAGAACAAAAAGATTACAATAGGGGATAATAATGGAGGTCTCCAAAGGATCTTCACTTCAATGTAGACCAAGCTGTTCACTCTCTTCCTGTAGCTTGATTGGCAGGGTAAATCTTCCCTGTGGGTAAAACGAATTCCCTCAGAACTGACTGTCTAAATTGTGAGTGTAGCAGAAATCTTTCTCTTGTAACATTTGGTAATGTCTATATAGGAGCTGTTTCTATCTTAACTTCTTAAAAGCAAAATATATAAATTGCATTCTGAATGCATTCACTGTGCCAGGCAGTTCTTGGTGATCATTTGTATGACATATGCCCTGTTGTCCTTGTAAACATTAATTTATTAAGTGTTTATAGATCTATTTCCTCAGAATAAAGGGCCTTGAGGCTTCTCAAAAACCACAGGGCACTTGATAAGTTTTCTATAAACTGGAGAGCTATTGCAGGAGCTTTGACTGTTGCAGAATTGGAGACAAAGTGTTCTAGAAGTGAAGGACAATGCAGCTCTTTGGAAATATTTGTAGTGGTGTTAGTTTAAGTCATATAAGAAAATATGCAAAATTTGTCATTGAAATAAGGGAAATGAATGGATGGATGAATGAGCATTTTAAGAAATTTTTACAGATGACTTGTTGCACTAATTTTATGGATGATCAGGGAAAAATCAGCAGTTCCAGAACATTTTTAGTGTATCTCTAGCAGAGAAATAGAATTAATTGCTCCTTCATGCTTATAAAACTGTTTTGATGGGATAGGACTCTCAGTTTGAACACAGACCTGATTAGAAAGTCTTCCAAACCATTCCGTTGTTATGTGTATAATCCAGGTCTCTGTCCTTTTAACTTTTCTGTATTCTTAATTTTTCTTCCAAATAATTTAAAGCATTGCATGTTTTCCACCTTTTTGACTCTTCACATCACCCACATGAAAGAGGAGTATGATAAAAGAGAAAGGTGAGTCACTGAAAGAGGAATTGATGTCCCTGCCCTAAAGATTCCCTTCTTCTCATTGCATATACTCTGCCCTTCAGACTATCTCAACAATCCTATGGCTCTGATAACCATGTATACTCTGAAAATGCACAAATCTACATTTACAACTCTACCTTTTCTCCTGAGCTCCAGGTTCCTATATTAAAGTGCATACAACTCATCTATCCCACAGACATCTCAAAATAAACTGGTTTAAATATCCATCACCTTTCATTAGTCTACTGTCCTGCTGTAATCCCTAAGGCAGGAAGTAAGGCCAGATTCTACTATGACCTGTCGCCTTATGTACATTATTAATCATGACCAACCCCTCACCCCCTGCGACATGCACATATCCACTTATCTTCACCTCTGCTGTCACTTCCTTAATCCAGACTAGCATCTTTCACTTAAGTCCAAGTTTGCACCTAGTTTCCTAGTTATGTTTCCTGTTTTCTTCCAATCTGTTTGCTACATTGCAACCAATTTTTCCACAATTAGGCTTTTCATGGTTTACAGTTCTTTAATAGCATCTCCTTAGCCTTTGAGAAATGTCAAACTCTTTGACCTGGTTTAGCAGTGGGTTTACAATCAGAGAGCCCAGGTTCCCTTTTTCATCTGATGAAATTTCCCAAATTTCATCTGAATTTGGGATCAAATTTCAATCTTCTTCACCAAAATTCAACTCCAACCACATAGACCTTTTTCCACTTCTTTAGAAGTGGACTTAGAGAACGGTAGTTCTCTAAGTCTGTTCTTCCATATTGTCCCTGGATGAAATATTCTTCCCCATTGTTCATGTGACTAATTCCAACTCATACTTTGGGTTTCAATTTTGAAGGATTTCCTGCCAGAAATCTTGCCTGAGCTCCTAACTTGGATTTTCATATCATCATACAAATATTACTTATCCACATTTGGCCTGTAAGTTTCAGAAGAACAAGGAATGTGTCTGTCTTGTCAGCACCTAGCAGCTAGGGTTATCACTTAGTAGTTACTCAACATATTTGGGTCAAACAGATGCAATTTTGAGGGCACACAAAGTCCATACTATGAATTTTAGTCCTAACTAATATAATTTTAGGTTAATTAGATCAATGGTAAAATAATGCAAGTAACAGAATCTAAGCCTATTTTTAAAGATGTAGGAAACAGATTTCAAAGTGGGTTAATATGACTTTCAGTTGTCCTCTCTGAGTAACTCAGAAAAACCAGATACCAGTTGGTAAAAGATTCTTCCACATTAGAATTTAGTAAAACCCAACCTATCTATAAAAAGTGTCTTTTATCTGTTTTATTTGTCATCATTCCCCCATTTTAGTAGGAATATTAAATTAAATTAAAATTTAATTTTTAAATACTTCCTAAATTGTTTTCCTGTTAATTAAAAGATTTGTTTGGTACTGTTATTCTTGCTCAGACTTTTTACCTAATATTCATTAACTGAGTCTTCCATCTCTCAATATCTGGAATCTGTTTACTGGCAGTTTACCAGAACAGAGCCTGAGTTACCCTTATCCCCTTGGCATAAGTAGCAGTAGCTGTGTGATTTAGAATTGCTCTAATGCTGATTTACTAATGGAATTGGATGGGTGAATTTAACTTTACCAAGAAAATATTGATTCTGATCTAAGAGCTAAGCACTCTATAATCTCATCTCATCAACTCCTACCTTTCACTAACATCACAATTTGGACAAATGCTGTTCAAAGCAACATATCACAGTGAATGACTGAAGTGATGGTTCTATGTTGATAGAGAATTTGTATTCCATTTTCCTATCTGATTATATCATATTCATTTACACAATGTTTATTATTGATAATAAGCTGATTTGCACTGCTTATTTCTTCTCAAATAGGATATATAGATATTGATATCAATTTCAGGATATGGATACAGATATAAATATAGACACAGTTAAAATAGTGGTTTACTTTCAATTCATCAATTTACCTAAACTATTAATAGTTTACTGATATGCTTTATTTATATTTACTGGTATACTACAAGTGTTTCTATTTAAAGTTATCAATAATTTAAAAAAATTTCTCCTTTAAGAATTCATATTTTTTGATTCAACATATTGGTAAAATATAAGAAAATGCTTTAGAAAATCTCATTGCAAAATCTCATGTGCAATTCTTGCTTTTGAGGTCACAGTTTCTAAAACTAATAATGGCTTTCCTTTTTTAAAATGTGGCCTAGGCCTTAAATTTGTAGTAACAAGGTCATTTGTTTTTTTCTTTCAGAAATTGTAAGGAAAACCAACAGTTCCTCTTTGTAATGTCACTTACACAGCAAGAGATACAAATATATATTTTAGTGACCTGGATTTTTAGAACAGCTCATTAGCGCCATTTAGCATGTAATAGATATTTTGGCTAAAGAAGTTTATGGGTTTTACAAATAATTTCTTCCTCCCACACACCAAATTTAACAGTTTTATAGTCCTTTACAACTTCCACCCCATTCATGCACCTTGTCATTATACCAGGAGCCAAATTTTAATGATTTTTGTTGCCTCTAGCACCATATACATGGTGAGAAATGATGCATCTCAAACTCTGATTAAACACCAAACTTTACTGATGGAAAACAGGTCCATTGAGTAAGTAATAATGATGAGTGAGATTTCATGCTGTTTTACTGCCAACAGACCATCAGAAACTGGAGTTCAGTTCATATAAAAACAGTCTTCAACCAAACAAGTCAGGATGGCTGGGAGCCTTGGTAAACATGTAAATGAACTTGATAACACTCTCTGTTTGGAGAGTTCACGTAAAATACTCTCCTGCTTGCTTTATTTGGCTTGTTTTAAAATGTCAGGGGGGTTGCAATGGGGCCATTAGCTTCTAAACTCCTAAATTAACTGAATGCATATTATAGTGACTGACCAGGACCTGAAGTATGACACCCAATGACTCTTGAGGAAATCTGAGAAACACACAACAGAATCTAAAGTTTTACCAAGAGTTATGTGTAAGGTAGCTAAAAGAAAACAGTATTGGGTTTCTACAACTACTGAGCAACAACCTTCTAAAAACATAAAGAACTGGCAACATGAAGAATTGTTGTTTGTTATGACATAATAATGTATAACAATGTGATAGTAATAATAATAAATAATAATACTTATTGAGCACCTAGTTTTTGCTAGATCCAAGACTGTCTTCCTTCCACATATGAATTCATATAACCCTTAAAACATTTTCATGCAAAGAATTTTTTTTTTTTTGCATTTCACAGATATGTAACACTGAACATCAGAAAGATTATCTACCCTGCTCAAAGTCACAAACAAGCTTTGAATACAGAGCTGGAGTTCAAACCCTGGGATGTTGGATTCAAACTCCTCACTACACAATGTATACCACACAGTACACACAGACACAATTTATATTTTATTTATTTATTTTTAAACTTAACCTCTTCTTTATATTAATCCTCTGAGTCTTTTCTGAACTAAATTTCTCTATTTATAGTAAATGGTACAAGAAGGGACAAAACTGAGTAATTCATAAGACAATAACAGGTGACCACGCCATGGACACATCTAGTTGTCCCCTTCAAGGCTGAGTTGGTTTTAGACAAAATGAGAGCTCAAAGGTTTGAATCTGAGTCCCTCTAAACTTCATTGTACACATAGATTCCCACCATCCATCTTCCAGAAGGTGTCTGTCTGTTTTTCGAGGTATCTCTCACTGCCACCCCATTCCACTGGATTGGACAACAGTCCAAAGTTGCAATAGATTTTGGGGACTTGGGTTGAAGAGTGGGAAGCGAGAGAGGAATAAAAGACAACAAATATGGTGCAGTGTATACTGCTTGGGTGATGGGTGCACCAGGATCTCACAAATCTCCACTAAAGAACTTAAAAATAAAATTTTTGAAAAAGCTACTGTCTACTTTATGAAGCTTTCAAATAACAGAGTTTATACATCTGCATTCTCTCTGTGTCACTCTGTCACATCTTCACTGGAATTTTTTTCTATCTATCAAAACTCAGGCAATTTATATTTTCTCTAGTGAAAGGAAGGACTACTGCTTTAATAAAACTTTTCGGAATGTACTAAAGTGCTGATAATTGCAAACCATTTCTGTCAGTATTTTCCCTTGCCAAAAAGCCTGTTTTTTCTTGATTATATAATGCATTCTCATCTTCCCATGCATTCTCTCTTCTATTAGTTCTTATATTCAATACTTGACTAACTCTGATTCAGCTTTTCCTTTAACATTCAGAATATTGGCTCCTCAAGCACACATGTGAACACTTATGCAAGCACACATACTCATACATAACCCACCCACCCACACACACACACATACACACATCTCTGGATGCCTTCTTATGTAAGCTTCATTGACCCATTTATGAGTTTGTTTCCTGGCTATCAGAACTAATATTGTACTTTATTTTTAGGAGCTAATAATCCAGTGAGGAAAGTAAGGAAAATCAAACTTAGCACAATAATAAATAATAGTGGAGACAAGAATTACTTAAAGCCTAATAATGAGCTTCAAAAGCAAAATGACAATGATTTTTATGGAATGTGGGTTTTAAATTCGACATTTAATGTATGAATAAACTAAGTGTAAATTGATGAAAGAAAACCAGGATAGAGGAATAAAAATGCTTCAGGTATAGGAATACCCATTCTCATGTGATAGTGAGGAGGAGAACCTAGATTTCATTTCAGAAACAGTAGAAAGTAGTGGAGTGTTCATAGGATAGAGTAGAATTATAGAGAGTTTTGAGAAAAAACAGCACAGTGTTGGGATGTTATATGAAGTCAGGAAATAAGCTTTTAATATCTATGTTATTTATATTATCCTGAAAGCAAACCTGAGGCGTCAGGATAAAGTGCTATTAGTACTTATAACTATAACTGCCTTGGTTTCTGATGCCCATTTGGTTTCCAATGCCATACAGACTGATGGGAGAGAACCAGATAGACTCTGCCTATGTACAAAGGGGATTTCTTACACCACACTTGAGGATGCCCAAAACTATAATTCCAGAAGCTCATACAGGCTACATGGCGTCCCCTCTTCCCTCCTAAAGAGAAAAAGAAACTTTTGATCCCTAATGTTTATAATCCTTTGGAATGTGAACAGATGGTTTCATGACTCTAGGCTTTATCCTGCTTTGAAAAGTGAATATATTTAGAAATAAATCTTCAATTCTCTCCATAGGTTGCTCATTATTTATTGAATCATCTTTTACGTCCTTTACCCCAGGCTTGTCCTTTAACTCAGATTTGAGTTTTCTTTGCTTAGGAGTCCCTAAATGTACAAATTATGAAAATACTTGCTGACATTAGGCAGGCCTGAGTTTGAATTGCAGATCGATAATTTAGTTATGGGCTTTTGCATAGTGGTTTAGTATCTTTGAAGCTCGGTTTCCTTAATCATAAATTTTTTTAAAATTTAAAGGACCTAACCTAAAAGTCAGATTTTTTGTTTATTAAAAATTTAAAAGTTGTATAATTTTAACTGGATAATAACATAAAGAACTAAGAAAATCACCTGGCTCTGTATTAAGCGCTTAATCCATGCTAGCTGTAATTATTACTTTTTCATAGGAAGACATGTCTAAACTTTCTATAATTAAAGTATACGCATAATTAGAAATTGTTAAGGTGTAGGCTAAAAATAATGTTTAAGCATGGTTACCTAAGAGCAAAGTCTCTGAAATGAACCAGTCCTAGGTTTGGGTTTGAATCTTGGCACTGCTATTTACTGACCATATAAACATGTAATTACTCAGCCTTCTAGGCTTTATTTTGTCACGTGTAAAAGATAATGACACGTCATTGTATTGTCACAAAAATTACACAGCAACAGTTCATAAAAAGCATAAAACTTGGTATAGACTAAGCTCTATGCTAGTTATTTTATTGTTAGTGCTTACTGATATGATAAAGAGCGGGGCTTAGAAGCAAAATTTAGTCAAGAGGATAACCAGTGAACTTTTGCATTGGTGTAGGAGTGAGGGCCTGGACTTTGGTGGAATCAGAGGACTCAGGCTGTCCAGAGTGTGCAGGAACATCCTGAATATGTCTATATGCATTTACTTCTACAAAGAGGATCAATCTTTATAAAGAACATCTCAACCATGTTTTCCCAAATGAGAATAGTTTGAGCTTAGCCAGAGTAGAGACTTGACTATTTAGGCTAATTTCACTCTTTCTATTCTATTTCTAAAGTCATGGGAGAGTAACATGTTTACCTTGAATGTACAACAGTAAACAAAGGAAGAATTATAGGAAGATTTCTTTTGTCTTATTTTGTGAAGTGATCATATATTTTACTGTTTTCTAGACACAAATAAATTATTCAAGCCCTGTGAGTGGTGAAAAAATACAGATAAACCTAAAATAATTTAATGCTTTGAAATCAGGTAAAAATAAAACAAACAAGAGCACATATGATTTTTTTTAAGTACAATGAGTATCATACATTCAACTGCTTAATAATAAATGAGTTTCGGCAAGTCCATGGGAGGAAAGGAATCCTATTTGAAGGTAATGAAAGTTCAAAGATTATAAAAACTCATCAAAGCTGAGGGAGAGAGACAAGATAGAACTTTGAGGTAGCAACAAAAAGAAAGAGAACATGGTGTGTAATAATCATTTCAATTTTTTATCAAATTTATTTTTTAAAGCCACTTTTCTCAGTAGAGCATACTTCTTTATCTGTGTTAAGTACAAGCTTTGATAAACACAGGAACACACAACTGATCATTTAAAATAGTACTTTCTCACAACTCTCCTGGTAAATCATTTTCTAACAGCTAGAATGTTTCTTTTGTCTCAGTGCTTGTTATTTAAACTTAAACTGAAAACAAATTGGACACTACTTTTTCATGGTATTACTACACTAAGGCAACAGGAAGTTCTATAACATGGTTCCTTTTTAAGGAAGTTAAATAGAACCCTCATTTCAGCAATCATATCAGTTTGTGTACCATTTGTAAAATTGATTCTCACCTTATCAGCTTCAACTATACATACATATTTAATACACACATATATTATTATATGTTAATATCTAGTACGGCCTTATTATATATGATTTCCACAAACATTTTCCTCTGTCATCATCTTAATCTTCTACTCTATTTTTCTATTAGTTGTTTTAATCTTATGATGTTACATGTATTTTTTTTTTTTTATTGCATTTTAGGTTTTGGGGTACATGTGAAGAACATACAATATTGTTGCATAGGTACACACGTGGCAGTGTAATTTGTTGCCTTCCTCTCCTTCACCAATATCTGGCATTTCTCCCCATGCTATCTCCCCCCAACTCCCCACCCCCCACTGTCCCTCCCCTATTTCCCCCCAACATACCCCAGCGTATAGTGCTCCCCTCCCTGTGTCCATGTGTTCTCATTGTTCAACA
>CAUYQU010003161.1:0-65406 GCA_963574635.1 Cheracebus regulus
ACTTTGCTGAATTGAAAGTTTTAAAAATCCTTTTAGTATTCTAAAACACAATTGTTTATAATTCATTTCTAGAAATGTTTGCTTATTTCCCTACTAAAATTTGTATCTGATCAAAGAAGCACATAAAAATATAAGTAATAGCAAACTGTTATTAAACAACAGAACAACTTGGAAAACAAATTGTGTTTGCTTTAAGGAAAATCTTTATTGCACTCATGTCACAGGGTTAATTAGAGGTTATTTTATTTTTTGTTGTCATAGTGATTGAAAGAATGTAATGCCTTATAAAATCATCTTCATTATGAAATATTATCAGTTCTTTATAAACTCTTTTTACTGGACCTTTATAGAAACATGTTTAATTTCTATGTCTACAATAAGGCCACATATTAAATTATTTCTGAATGGTGAATTCATCTTACAAAATGTTCCAAGTTTTAGACAAGGAAAAACATTATATAGGATGTTGAATTCATAGAGCCTTAACAGAAGCATCACATTCAAACCAATGTGAATTCACAAAAGAGATGGTAAATTTTTAATTCTATTTAAAGTACATTAAAAAAGAACTCCGTGAAGCATTGAGGGGAACAAGATGAATCTAAACCGCAACACTTCAATCACTGTAAGAGAACTCAAATTGGGTTGCAATCATTCCTAACACAGGCTGAAGCCAAACAATCTTGCTCCCAGAATTTATGTTGGAAACTCAATTATTAACCAAAATTTTGCTCTCTACAAACTCTTCCATCCATTTTCTTTTCACTCTGTAGACAGTGGCATGCCACTGATGCTGCACAGAATTGTAGGTGAAAGGGAGAATTTTAGATTTAATTTTTAACTTTATTGCACTTAAAGATTTTGGTTAGGTCACCACTGTCATTTTAATTTGATATGTTAAAGAATACCTTTCAGTGCTATGCTCCAATATCTAACAGTTTATCACCAGGGAAATAAACTCAACACACCTTCATTAAATTTTTATCATAATTAAATGCTAGATATTGTTTGCTATATATTATGACCCAAAGAGCATAGTTATAATTAGGCCAGATTCACATTTTCTTTTTTCGTCTTAAAACTATTTATGTTCAAAATACATTAGCAGAAGAAGCCATGAAAAGGAAAAAATCAGATTTTTGCTATAAGTTTTTGTATTTTATATCATTTAAAATGCTCATAGAGTTGCCCTATGTATGTATGTTATTCATTATAAATGCACTCAGCAGCTAAGAGAAATTTGAGAAGAAAAATGGAAGTGTTTTCTGGAGCAGACGATTTCACATCTTTGGTCCTCATCTTTACTTAAAAAGCTCTTATAGAAAGGAGTGATCAGTTTGACTACATACAAACTCTCTACGTCTCTGACATACATATACACTGCTTTATAATGAAACTGAGGACACTTTCTGGTGGTCAGTAAAATCTTAAATGATTTTTTCAGCTGGTATTCCTTCCTCTTTTGATTTTTTTATTAGTACAGCTCTAAGGAAGAATCTACAACCTGGAGCATTTCAGATTTGCTCTTAAAGTGTAGATACCCCTCACCATGAGCTCTCTGGGAATCCGTGAATTTCCTAAAATTGTAAGCAAAAGGTTGAATATCAGGGCATTTTTTCTGGAGGTGGGAATATATCACAGCAAACTTGGAAAGAAGGCTATGACTCCCAAGAGGCAGTGAACCATTGCCTTAAATTCATAGCAGCCTCTCAAGTCCATTGAGGCCTCGTGAAATTCCCATTTTTCATTTTTACACTCCTTTTCTCCCCGCATTTAGTCTTGTCCTGAGTAAAGTAAGGCAAAAAGACCCTGCACAGCATTATTCCTTAAGTTGAAAAAACTTCAGCTCTCAAGGATTCATGTATACCATATATTCCACTTATTGATTTGTCAAAATGTATGTTATATAGAAAATGGTCTATGGCAGATTTTTATAAATACAGCTACCCCATCAAAGCTGAACTTGAAGCATTTTAGCAGCATTTTAAATATGCGAAAGGTCATTATGGTCATAGTGAGAAAACTAAAACTACATGAGTTTCATGCAAGAAAAGAATTTTTAAAGAATCTTCAGATGGCTTCAACACATGCCATTATATTACCTAACAAAAAGTGGCATAAAATAAAACACCCAACACTAGAAAGAAATGACTAACATTCAATTTGTTTTCAAAATTGTTTATTGTCTTCAGTACAAAAAGTTAAAACCATGATTGAATTTGTAATGTGCTCATCCTTTATTTATGGGGCTAGATTGACAGATACTTTATTTCAAACCAATCTCTTCTGTAGTCTTCTCCATCTCAGTTAATGCAACTTCAACCTTCCAAATGCTCAGGTCAAAAATTGAAAGTCGCTTTTGACGCCTCTATTTCTGTTTCAACTTTCGTCTAATCCATCAGCAAATTCCCTCGATGCTACCTTTGAAATATAACTAGAAAAGAATGACTTGCCACCACATTCACTAGGTGTCACTACCTCTGACCTTTTTAATTGCAATATGCTTATTATTTGGTTCCCTAATTTCCCAGTCCTTGTCTTGAACAATCTATTATCAGTACAACAGCCATAGTGATTCTGTCAACCATGAATTTGATTGTGTCACCTCCCTCCTCAGAATCTTCCAATGACTTCTCCCTCTAGGGGCCTTCAAGGTCCTTCATGAGTGATAGCCCCCTACACATCCAAACCACTCGTCACACATACACACACATGCACACACAGACACACAGATACAATTCCACCTTTTTCTGACTCATCTCTTATCTCTTATTATTCTGCCTCTTACCCCAGTATGGCTCCCAAGAAAGTTCCTGCTTTAGTGTTTTGTTCCCTCTGCCCCAGAGAGCTCCCCTATTGGTCTCAGTTCAAATATTATCAGTAAGACAAACCCTTCTCCCTTCTGCCTTCCCTATCCCCTGTACCTGACAGTCTATAAATTTGCTTCTTTATTTCTGTCTACACTTCCTCCTCCCCAGCCCAAAATATGCCCATCACATACTCTAGAAGGTAAGTCCCATGAAGGCAGGGGCTTTGTTGGTTTTGTTCATTTGGTATTCCTGGCATATACAAAGTATTCTTTAAATATTTCTTGGATTAATGAACTGAAAAATGTGTGTTAAAGTTGCTGTTACTGTATCATACTTTTTTTGTATTTTAAATTTTAAAATAAAGGCTAATATATTTAGGATATTCAATAACTTTGTCTTCAAATTACAATTTTCTTCCTAATATTCTTCACATTAAACTATGGAGTATATGTTATTTTCTGGATAAAATATCCTGCCTTATGGAAATGAAATATGATATTTTATTAAAATGCTGCTATATGATATAAGTTGTTTCATTAAGCTAAAAATAGTTTTAATTTTTATCTTTTGATTGTGTCCAATGGCCACCTGAAGGGATACAATTTTGACTTTTAAAAGGGAGACATGTCATTGTCTTAAAAATTATGTATTTTCATGATTTCATAAGAACTTACTAAATTTATCTTCTAAGTGCAGTGAATGGAATAAACACAATTATAGAGATTTTAAAAGGACTTTACAGATGACCTAGTCTTAGTTTCTGTGTTTATAGATAATAAGACTGAAACCCAGATATATAATATAGCTTTTCTAAGGATTATATATCTCTGTAAGTGGTGTTGCCTGGATCCCTTATTATTAATATAAACTAATACTTTCAGTCAAAAAGCTTTTTTTCTTCATTAAAATCTTCATTAAACATGTTATGGAACCAGGCACAGTGGCTTACAACTGTAATCCTAGCACTTTGGGAGGCCGAGGTGGGTGGATTACTTGAATTCAGGAGTTCAAGACCAGCATGGCCAACATGGCAAAGCCGCATCTCTACTAAAAATACAAAAATTAGCTGGATGTTATGGCGCACACCTGTAATCCTAACTACTCAGGAGGCTGATGTGGGAGAATCGCTTGAGCCCGGGAGGCAGAGGCTGCAGTGAGCCAGGATAGTGCCACTGCACTCCAGCCTCGACTGTGTCCAAAAAAAAAGTTATGATTAGTACATTGATTTTTTTAGAAATATTTAAATTCTAACCACCTTTTGTGTTTAAATAAAATTAGTTCTTTAAAATAATATAAGCACTAAGACCTACAGCAGAAATAAACTACCAGGAAACAGCATGATCGTAGGAACATCCGAGCATTATTGGGCAAGCTGGGTTTCAGAGAAGCAAAGTCTCTTCAGTAGTAACTAATGGAACATACTCACTTTCATTTTCCTTCTAATTATCTTCAAGTTGAACGTAAGGTTTGGCCTACAGCTTGCACAGAGAATTAGACCATCTATTACTGTGAAGATTGGGTAGGTTCTATGTTATGCAGCTTCAAAGACTGCAGGGAAATCAGCAGAGATTTCTAGGCTTCCCAGTGGAGCTCTGTAAACTCTAGTAAACACAGTCCATAAATTTGATTTTGCCATGGTGCTTAGAAACAGTCTAATAAAAAGGAAAAAAGAGTATGGAGAAAAAATAACTACAGTAAAACAGAACTGTTTTTACCCTTTGAAGAAATTTGGTGGGAGGTTAGGAACATATTCTGAATTGGTTCAGTAAACCTCAAAATACCATCTCCCCAACACATGGTTTCACCACTTAAGACATGATGATCGTATCTGCTCACAACCATTTTACTTGCATCTCATTTACAGATGCTAAATCTAGTCTCAGAGGAGGCAAAACATATATGCATTCTTAAGTTATAAAGTACACTGATTTCACAAATATGAAGAATTTTAGAAATTCAAGTTTTTAATGGATGTGTCACCATCCACAGCTGTCATCCTGCATAGCTGGTATCTGCTGCAAATCTTGAATAAATTTCCAATTCAGTTGGGCAGCAAAAATTCAATTAGATCTTAAGGCAGCTTGTGTTTCAGGATTCCGCCACTGCCCATTTTCCCTAATATGTCAAAATATGGAATAGGTGAAATCAACCCCTCTTATGTACTGCATATAGACACATCTGTTGTGACTACACCATGCTTGAACTGCTACTAAATATCAGCTATTGTATGAATTTATGGTGTTGAATGAGCACCAGCAATGTGTTCTAAATGATTTGTGTATATTTGTAGCCCAGTTTGTTTTATATTAGTCAATAAATTCTAAAGACAATTTTCATTGTATTTGTTTTTTAAAAAGTCCCTCTGAAATACTAGTGAATTCAGGGCAGTTATTTTCTTAACTATCTTTTAAGATAAAGACCACTTCTGCTATACTTGTGTCATCATTATATGAAGTTATTTTGTTTTTGTTTTCAGCTGGAGAGAAGAAATCACTCAATATTCTGTTTTTAATGAGTAAGAATGTGAAAGAAAATTAGATGATTAAGGATATATCTATAAAGTTTTTTAAAAATGAGATTTTTCATCATGCATTCAATTGGTGTGAAAATGAAAGCTGCTGCTTGGTTCCAGTTGTACTGAAATTTTAGCTAAAAATAGCACAAGGGGGAAAAAAGGACCTGATTACATGTGTTGGTTGTTTTTTTTTTTTTCTATTTCAGCTTTTATGCTTTTGTTTTGTTTTGTTTTGGTCAGTGTAACCACAGCTAGAAAGGAGTAATTTCAAAAATGTTTTAGATATATGCTTGGCACATGGTTCTTTAACATTTATAAAAGTAGATTATGCATAAAGAATGACACATTTTAAATACTGTAAGCATTACTAAATTATATAATTGTTATTTTGCTATAAATTTAAATATTCATTTTTGTAGAATTAAAATATGCCAATTTAGTTTTCCTTTGGTATATATTGTCATTTTTGAAAATAATTAACATTTCAAATAGATAAACAACTTCAGTATTTTATGCTTATCTTCCAGATTTGTAGATTATTTAAATAAATGATTAAGTGCCTGTGAATACCTCCTAGCAGCAAGAAAATGTTGGGATCTCAGTACAATTTTGATACCAAAATATATAAAACAGAAACATTAAAATATACATGATTTTAAATTATTATTTTATTTTTCTGAAATGATTTGAGATGGATTTTTTCTATTTTATAAAAATGATTAGTAATAGAAAAATTTTAAAGTCTCATATTGATGATAAAAATTATTTTTCAGAATACTATAGGCCATACCTAATACTTGGATTCTGAGGCTGAAATCCTAAAAGACAGTCTGTCAGGGTGACAGAAAGATGGAGAGAAGCTGCCCATTCCACAGCACAGTGATTCCCCAGGATCAACTCTTCAGTCTTCACTACAAAGAGAATCAAAAAGAGCATTTAATCTTCTAAGGTAGAGAAAGGAAGGAAGAGAAGGAAGAGAGAAACAAGAATAGAGAAGGAAAGAAGGAAAAAGGGAGGGGAGAGGAGGGGAGAAGGGAAGGGACGGGATGGGAAGGGAAGAAGGCATGGAAAAGAAGGGACGGGAAGAAGGCAAAGAAAGGAAGGGAGAAGGGGAAGGGAAGGGAAAAAGGAGATTCTGTTTTCATAATTTTGTTCTGAAGAGACTCGTCTAAAATTTTCTATTGTATTTGCATGGTTCAGAAGTCCATTGATTTGCAAACATGAACACTTCGTTAATTTTCCATAACTTTTGTAACTGTCAGTACATATAAAGAACATTTCTAGATTTTGTGTCTTACACACAAAATGTCTCTTCTTGGCTTTCTGTAAACCAGGTGTGACTCCCGATACCCAACTCTGTTACTCTCTTTTCTGTTACTCCTGTCCACACACAGCATACATTTCCAGCAGTAACCAGGTACTCAGTATAACCTAATAAAGCAGCCCCACCCACTAACTTACCTTGTGTTGCTTTTCTTCAGCACCTGGTAGAAACACAATGTGAGCTCTCATGCTCAGAACTGTGTTTTCCTCTTCCTCCTCAGTCAAGGAGACTATTAGGTGGGCTCTCCGCTGACTCACTCATTTTCTGACATAATGATTTTTTTCCCCCCAAAGGATAGAGTATATTAATCACCAATCTCTGCTTCTATTGTGGGAATGAGTTGGTATGTAGCCTACTGAATTTCTTTTGAAAGAAGTCTCTTCACCAATTTTTTGAAGTGAATACCTAGATAAACATGAAAATATCTAGAACATATTTTACGGTTTTCTCTGCTGCAACATGAAACACATGAACTTGGTTCAGCAAACACTGTACTACATGATAATGTATATAAGTTGGAGGTTGTGAGTTCAATATTGTCCAAACAATCAAGGTCAGAATTTAAATTACAGTTCCTTAAGACTAACAGGACCTGTGCTCTTGGTCCCTGACCCTGCAGCTTGTTTTCTCTGTGTACCTGTGAATCTTTTTGGCTTTTAAACAATGACATGACATTAAGTTGGATATATAAAAGCACTTCAAATTTCTTCTTTTATTTATATGGACCAAAGTGGGGGGTGAGTCCATTTTTTCCACATAGTTAGCTTTTAAAATTCTGGTTTCCATTAGCAGATTTAGAATCATTTGACTCAGCAGCTCACTATCTCCTCCTTTGGACATACTTTCTTAATTTCTTGCTTTTCCTTTCATCTCATTGGCCAATGATTTCTAGTTTCCTTTGCTAGGCTTTCCCTTCGTTTTCCCATGTCTTAAAACTGGAGTGCCTCAAGGTGCAGTCCTTGGTCTTCTCAATTTGCATTCACTCTTTTGTGATCTCATCTGGAAGCACGGATTTCCATTCCTCCAATGCTCATGACTCCCAAATATCTCTCTCCAGTTCACAAACTGCCTACTTGACATCCACACCGGGTAACTAATAGACATCTCAAACCTGGTGTGTCCAAAACTGAACATTTTCCTTCTCCTACAAATCTGTTCAACCCAGAGATTTTGCATCTCAGTTGATGGCAACTCCATTTTGCTAGTTGCTCAGGCCAAAAATCTTAGTATCCTTGACACCTCTCTCTCCTTTAGAAAATCACCTGATTCCACCTTCACAGTGTTTGCGGCATCTGACCACTTCTTAACACCTCAACTACTGCCATCCTGATCTGTACCACCTACTAAATTATAGCCGGAGTCTCCTGACTGGTTTCCCAATTGCTTGCACCCTTGCCTCCTCCATTGTCTGTTCTCAAAGAGAGCCTTAAATTTAAAATAAATAAATAAATAAATAAATAACTGTTTAAAAGAGAACCAGAATATTGCTATAAAATGTAACCCAGATATGTCTGTCTTCTGCTCAAAGTCATCCAGTGGCTTCCTGTTTTGCATAAAGTAAAAGGCTATGTCCTTATAAGAGCCAAAAACACTGCATGATAATCTGGCCCTTATTAACTCTCTGACCTCCTCCCATACAATGTTTCCTCTTATGCACTTCATCCCAAGCTCTCTGTCCTTGCTGAGTATCTGAACAAGCCAGGCATGTTCTTGCGTCAGAGCCTCTACCTGGAATACTTATTCCTAGATAGCTACATTGTAACTCATTCACCTTGATCACAACTTAAATTATCTATGAGATTCCCCATCAGCTCTTTTTAATACTGTAGCCTAATTTACTCAGTTATCAGTTTTAATGATTAGTTGTTTATTTACCCTTTCTCTCTACCTCACACCCCTACCAAGCACCCCTTGAATAGGGGTGATGGCACTGCAGAACAGGAATCTTGTTCTCACCCCTTGAATAAAAGGTACCGCAGTACAGGAATCTAGATTTCATTGTGATATATTGCAAGTATCCAAAATAATGTCTGGCCCATTCTAGGTACCCAATACATATCTGCTGAATATCAAATGAATTTCCATCCTTCCTTTCTATTGGTGTATTATATTCCATCCAAGGGACATGGGAGTTGGTGGGAAAAGGGTTGGAAGCAGAGAGAGAAGAACTTTAATATTTTTCTTGTTCTTCTTTATATTGATACAGTTTAACCTCCACTACACTTTTAAATGTCCTCCTACTAATAATATTATACCATTTATCTTCACTGTAAAACTACTAATTTTTTAAGGGAATGAGTGCATTTGGAACTTGAGACAATTCCATAATTGTGTGACTGTTAGAGTAATTATATTTTATATGACCCAGATGAGCATTTTTTTTCTCTAGTAGAAGCATGGTTTTGGGGGATAGAATAACGGAACGTTCAGATGACAAGGGAGCTGGAGATGTGATCATAAAAACAACAACAAAAAAAACATTCGATTATTGTACAAATTTATTGTAATGTCTTTCTAAGGCTTATTTGAAAACTAAATAATTAGACATTCCTAAGTAATATATATTTAAAGGAAATGCATAGATTCCAAGTTAAAATAAAATACTGAAAATTATATTCTCCCTGCTCTGCCTTTTATTAGGGTCACCATTTATGTGCACAAGTCTCTGGAGATAGGTAGGGAGATGGGCTTCTCCCTCTGATGTTTGTCAAAATCTTAGGTGGTATTAGCTCCTAAACACTAAATATGACATATTTACCTTATCTTCCAACTACTATGGACAGATCCAGGAGGTGCTAACTATCCTATCACGATTGGCAAGAGGTGGGAGGAGCGCAGGTTCTTGTTACCTGCACTGCAGGGCCAGGTTCTGAAGACAACTGCTTAGAGCTGACAGAGATTTCTTTCAATACCAATCAAGTAGGAGAAGAGCCACGTTTGCTTAGGCAACTGCTCAGGTCAGTTTTATTTACCTTGAAATAGAATCTGAACTTTTTATCCTATAGTTAGAGTGTAGTAGGAAGAGTATGGATGTTGAAGCCACGCAACTAAGGTTGTCCTCTCACATGGGCCACATACTAGCTGACAGTTGTCCTTGTTCATAGCAGCCACCAGTGCCCATCGTGAAGGGCTTTTGTGAGGGTTAGCAATGGTTCCAGTAAAGTGCCTCTTGCACAGAAGGTTAGCTTCATAAGTTTACTTGAGTCTGCTATGTTCATTATGATTCTTCCATGTAGAAGAATAACTGACACAAAAGCTGCTTATCATGACTAAGAAATGTCCAGGCATTTTGTTTTTCTTTTTCCTCATTGTCCCATTATGTATAGATTTGGCTTCTGTTTTGAATCATAAGCAGACTAAATACCCTGTGTTTTGTCCCTCTAGGCCTGCAAGTCAGTGGAGGAGGACCTAAACTAGAGAACCCTGCAGCAGATACATTCTGGAATTTCAGATATTTATGTAAGAAGCTCTTGAAATCAGCTTTTCTGAGAAGTAGCACCTTAGATTTACAGAAGTAAGCCCGGAATGCAAACAGTTTTAACCATTCTTCACTAACTACCAAACTGACATCCAAGACTTTGTTTATGATAAGCTATGTTGATCCTTAAAGCTGGGCTTTATAGATAAATATTTTGAAAGGATTTCCAATAGCGTCTGACTTATTGCTGCTTTGTTTTTCAAAAGATGCGCATAGCAGCAGAAGTCAAATTCATGTACATGTGCCTGTACCTGAGTCATTACGTAACTTACTTTTGACTCTAAGAGCTGAAGTTGCCTATGGCATTGAACTAATTAATGATATTTTTATCCTTAATTGTTCTCAAGGACTCAAAATTAGAACATTTATTTTTTCCATAATGATTTTTAGCATATTTTCTATTTTTTAAAATGTTTAACCTATTTACAGAGAAAATCACTAAGTCAGAAACATTTGCCAACAGATGAATAGTACATCTTAGGCAAAGTTCATGCTTTCGAAACTCTTGTTGGGTTCTAGTAAAACTCTGGATTCTTTATTTTTTATTTTTATTTATTTATTTTAACTTATATTTAAATTTCAGGGATACTTGGTGCAGGTTTATTACATAGGTAAACTTATGTCATGGGGCTTTGTTGTACAGATTATTTCATCACCCAGGTATATTCTCTTACAAGGAAAAAAAAATTCTTAATTTTTAATCATCTGAATATTGCCAGAAAACTCAATCTAGAAACACTTTCCTTGCAAGTTAGTGATGACAATGCAGGATATGAGGATTTGCTGTGGTTGTGGTGGTGTATGTTATGACTAAACGTCAAATATTGGTTATTGCATTATTAGTTATCTAATGTCAACACGTAAGAATTAAAGAAAGATGAAGACAACAATCTATTTGCATTTTAACAGTTAAATTTAAATTGACTAATCACATTGTAATCTTCAAATAGAATAAGGGAGCCAGTCAGGCAAAAGAGCTTTCTTTATTCCCTATTCAGGCAGAATATTTCAATCCCATTTTTTCTCCTCAGCACCCAACCATCTCTCTCCACCTACATGCCAATCAGATGCATGTTTAGAAAAGTGATGTCCTTTTGTCATTCTCTTGGAATTTAACATGATCTAAGGCAAAAGAAATTTGTGTTAATGGGAAATAAATTAAAAAGGAAGATCTTTTTTTAAAAATGAAATCCTCATAAATCTCAGTGAAGAAATATTATCCTGATTAAAATAACATGCATAGCTTATAAAAGATTATCATCAGCTAATCTGAGTGCATTGAAAACAAGCAGGATATATTAGCATGAACCCTTATGCTTACATGCTATGTTTTGTGATTAGAAAATATGGTTTGAAAAAAATCCTTTTTAAATTAAAGCTCTTGGGCCAACGGCAATTAGATAAATCTAGTTTTTGACTAGTGATCTGCAATCAGATTGCTGCTTGGATATTAAGGTGGAGATCAGATGGGTAGGTAGAAAGGCTCATACATTTGTTATGATATTGACTGATTTTGTGACTTCCTATTACATCTGCTATTCATTGCTCAAAATAAGAAGTCTCTCTTCTAGGACAAGTCTGATAGTCAAAAGAGAATGTCTGTAATATTCTTTCAAAGCATAGTTTAACTTGTTTGTAACCTAAAACCTCCATATTTATAGCAAATATGTTTTACAGTAACAAGATGTATTAGAAAGGGCATGCTTGATATGGACAAATCAGGATCCAGTCGACAGTTCTAGGAATGAGAAAGTTCTTGAAAGCTATGGTTTTCATGGGCTAACCATTGCACCTGTCCCCACCTCCTTCCCTCTGGGAACACATGATCTGGGATGAGCCAATCGTGGACCCCTTTCCCCTCTGACACTTGTGATTGCTCCAGAGATGGGCCTGTGATAGCAGCCAGGCTAATTAGATTTGTTTTATAAGTATCTTATTTGGAACTGGAGGAAAACCTTTTCATTTCCTCTCAGGGTAAATTAAAGGAAAAAGACTATGTTCCAAACTCAAGCATGTAAAGTTTCCTACTCACAAAGAGTGAGTAAGAAATCAAAAGGAAAACAAAACAAAACAAAACAAAACAAAATTAAAGTTTAGGTCCCTGAACTTAGTGCAGTTCCATTCTGCCCTCATCCTTTCTTTTGTTTGGATAGTTTATCAAAAAACTCCTCTCTTGCTTAAACTTGTTCAAGGTTGGGTTTAAGTACACATAAATGAAAGTGTACTGGGTAATCAATTATTTAAGCTAGTTGAACATGTTTCATCATTTGAAAAATGTAAATGATAATACGGTCATCATAGATTTCTTGTAAAATTGTAACCTATGCAGAGAGTCTAACTGCGCATGAGTCAAGGGGACGCTCATTGAAAAGCAGTTTCTTGATGCCACTTTTATTTCTAACATGCCACTGGAAAAGAACATGTCTAGCAGACCCTATTATATGCTCAAGCGAAATATTTACACACTACTAATATACCTAGAGTTTAAGCTAACTGGCTTTTTCTTTTTTGGAGGTGAGGGGCCTTCATTTTTAGTACTTTAATATAGTAAAGAAACAAGTAGGCCTAGTGACACAATTTCTCTCGGTGGAGGTGATTTTTAAAGTTTTGATGCAGAAAACAAAAAATCTTATAAATGATATTAGTTACTTTTCAAGTGTAATGCCTTGAAGTGTGAAAATGTGCTTATTAAATAATGTCAATTACACACTATTATTGCCCCTGCAGATCCTACCTCTCTGTTAAAGGATTGCCTTGGCCAAGGAAGCCATTATAATTCTAAATCTCATAAAGTAAATTCTCAAATGACAGCATGTGAAAAAAAAAGTCTTCGTAAATGCAGGACACAGCTAGAAATGCGTTTTAGCAATAACTGACAAAGGATGTGATTGAATCAGAGTGATGATGGGACCTATATTTGAAAAGAAAAAGCTAATTACTTTGTATCTGATTTAGATTCATTGAATATTTTCATCATAATCAAAATTATTTGTAAGCACCTGTATTTTAGAGACTAAAGCTAAGTACTTTATGCGTGATTTGAATAGACTGAGTCCCTACTTTTTTAGGAGCTTATGAGGTAAGATGGTAAAATAATGACATTAGAAACAAACATTAACATCAACACCTGTGCCTATCTTGATGTGCCATCTGACAATAAATTAACTTAACTATAATTTTATTTAGTATAATGGACTATATGAAATATTGGAATAGTGTAGTATCATTTGGTATAATGCCTTTGGGAAAGGAGTGGCATTAAGTCAGTGTTTAAAAGATGAAACAAAGGTTATTTTGTGGTAGCGAGAATGGAAAATCTCAAAGGTAATCCCTTAGAAACAAAAAGCAATAAGCTGGTGTTTTTGTGACTGATGTTTCTAGTAAAGATTTAAAATCAAGATTCCCAATAGTAAGAAATTGTAGGATTAAAATCAATTTACAAAATCATAAATTATAAAACATTCTTGACTCCTTTTGAAGAAAAGCCTTTCAAAATCACTCATCCATTATTGTGTATGTGTGTGGTTGTGTGTGTGTGTGTGTGTGTGTGTGTGTGTGTGTGTCTGTCTGTCTGTATGTGTGTGTATAGACTATTCTTATTTAAAACATGAAAAACAGGCATTTTGCAGGCTTGGAAGCAGGCTAAAAATATTCTGCTAAACTTCCCTAGGTTTCATGGCAGAGGCATAGAGCTCCGAGTTGGAGATCCTGAATTCTGTTTTCAGCTAAACCCCTGTCTTCAGACAGTAAGGCTTCAAGGAGCTGTTGTTGTTTGCTAAAGGCAGAGCAGAAAGCATGGGGAAGAACAGTGGTGCTTGCTGTGAAGATTTTCTAATGGAGTTGGTCCAACCCTGCTGTTTTCCAAGGCTTTACTCTCAAGCTGCCTTCATGATGCTTTCTCTGTGTGTTAGTTTCCTAGGCCTGTTGTAACAGAGTAATAATAACAAGGGGCTTATAACAACAGAAGTTAACTCTCTCACAGTTCTAGAGGCTAGATGTCTGAAATCAAGATGTCAACAGGGCCATGCTCTCCCTGATGATTCTAGGGGAGAATCTTTTGCCTCTTCCAGCTTTTGACATTTTTTGGCAGTACTTGGCATTCCTTGACTTGTATGAATGCGTCATTCTAGTCATGTGGCCATCTTTTCCCTGTGATGTCGTCACATCATCTTCCCTCTGTGTCTGTCTGTCTGTGCATCCAAATTACTTTTTTGTGAGGATGTCAATCATAGTGGATCAGAGCCCACACTAATGACTTCATTTTAACTTGATTACTCCTATAAAGACCTTCTTTCCTAATTATGTCACCTCCTGAGGTACTGGAGGTTAGAACCTCAACACACATTTTTGGGGAAACAATTCAACCCATAACACTCAGGGTTTACACCTTTCTTTAAAGTTGACTCACAAAAATAGGAGTCAAAAGGGGTTCTTGGAGCAACTTTCAGCACCTTCAATTTCTGCCATTGTTATTCATGCTTCTACACTATATACATTTCTGGCCTTCTCACGCCACCCTACATTTTCTTCTAAAATCATCAATATTGCATTATACTCAGAGTTTATTTTTCTTTGTAATACTCTCACCTACTCCCCACCTCCTTTATACAAATACTAATGATCTGCAATGAGAATTTCCCATAAAAAGTCGTAAGAGGGAGATGATATTATTTTCAAGTGTCCTTCTTTCCACTCCACCTAACTCTCACCAATGCAGTTTCAACTCCCACATGGACAAGAGTCTGCTAATAGATGGGTAAGTCACGTCAAAATAAGAAACAGTGTAATATTTTGCAGTGGAGAAGCTTCCCTGGGAAAGTGTTAAGATGAAGAAAGCTGTCCCCTTTACTCCTCATTCCAGGAGAGAACTGTTTGTGGATCCAAGAAATACATTAATAGAGAACAAGGGACTGGCGAGTAGAATAGGATAGAACACCTACCCAGTTGTATAGTGGCTTGTTGCCAAAAATAATTTTCTTTTTCTGCTTTGTCATCATGCACCCTAAATCCCTTACTAGAACCTCTCAAATTAAATATCATGTTAGTTATGCTGGGATGTTGATATACTTCAATCTTTGGAAGACAGGTGACACCATCTGCTGCCAAATGGTGTCCAAGTAGCATCCTGCTTTTCCCAGCATGCCTCATAAACCATATTCTAATTATCCGTGTGTGCTGTGACCCGAAGCATTGCTCTACGCTGATAAAGAACACTGCTTAGAAACTACCAGAAACACACCCACAGTCAATCAAAATTAGGTTTATTAACCTACTGCAACAAAGAACACATATTATTGTGAAAACTAAAATGTGTCAGAAGTTAGTAAGCAAGGAGGGAGAATTTTCTGAGCAGAAGAAGCAGAGATGCAAGGCATAAATTTATGAATCATGATGATGTGATTAAGGGAGCTGTATGAAGTTCGCTATTCCAAAAACAGGCTCACATGGAGGTAAACAGAAATGAGAAATAAGCAAGAAGCAAGCTGTCTTGGACAGCTTTGCATGCCAGATAATAGCCTGGGACTTTTTTCCATAAATAATGGAGTATCATTGAAGAATTAAAAGCATGCTGGTGATATAATTATATTTGGATGTTGGAAATTGCCCTTTAAAATCAGAAGGGAGGACAGGTTTGAGGGCTAGAGACTTTTGCATAGTTTAGGCTAAAAAGGATTAAACCTTGAAATAGAGTGCTGCCTTTGGGAATGATTTGTGAGTTACGTCAGACAGAGATGAAATGGTGTGACTTAATAGGTGATGAGGCTGAAGTAGAAGGAAGAATCCAGGGTAGGAATACTAAATAGATTTCAACACAGAATGATAACTCTGATGAATTCAAAGTACCTGCTTGAAGTGCTCAATTCACTCATTTTAGAGCTATGTGAGTACATGTTAGGAAAGTGATGAATTAACCACAGTTGTCATGGCTTGAGAAGGGAGAAGGAACACACTCGTCATGTGAAAATGGCATTGTGGCTGCATAACTAGGGACCATTTCATAATTCTCTTTTCCTTCCAGATCTCCAGATTCTTTTCAGGCAGCCACCTTTATATTTTATGTTCTTCAGGGAAAGGGAATCACACAGGGCAACTTCAATTGATATTCATAATACGTCACTCATCTCCTTTGCAGAGGGATTATCCAAGAGCCTAGGCCAAAGCCCATCAGCCCCGGTCACTTCCACAAACAAAGAGGCTGGCTTAGAAGTAGGCATGTGAGGCCATTCAGGCCAATGAGATGTCAAGAGAGCTTTTCCAGAGGCTTCTGGGAAATAAAGTTTCTTGCTCTTAAGAGTAACGTGGGGAAAAATAAGAGTAAGCTAGGATTAAGCCAACATTAGTAGACCAATAAATATCCATATTGTTTAAAACAGTATGAGCTGAGATTTCCAATACTTGTAATCAAAACACATTACTTAATGATGGCTTCGTTGTCCTTCCTGTAGCACAACTCCCAAGTTCTTATTTTCAGCTACTAGGTGGTTGTTGGTTCCATTCATCAAACTGGACAACAGAGGATGTAAAGATTTTAACAGTAGTTTGGTTGGATTTGTGACATATATAAGACATCCAGAGAGAAATAACTAATAAATAATGTACATTCTCATCTATACTTCAAGAATGATATCTAGCATGGAGTTTTAGGTTTGAAAATTATTCATGTGCACTAGGGGCTTTAAACCATTGTGATAGAATATTAACTTATGAGGTAAAGGCCAGTATTCATTTTTTTTATTGATATAGCACATAGTACTTAGAGTTGAACAGAAAATAAAATATCAATGTATATTGCATGTAACAGGAGAAAATATTGTTATTTAAAACTTTCATTTAGTCATACAGTTGTGTGCCCTAGATCATAATATAAGATATATTTCTAACTATAAGTAGAAATCAAAATAGCTTTCAAAATACTGATACACAGTGGGAAACTTAGAAAGCTAAGAACAAAACCCTGGGGACCATGTAAGGAGAGAACATGAGAAAATAATTCTAAACAGGGGAGACGGAGAAGACAAAATCCACATAGAAGGCTCTCACCATTTTAAGGTCATCTGCATTTATCTTTTAGCAGAAATTTCTGATGCAACAAGTCAAATTTGGGTAAGAACAACATGAGGTTTAGTCACTCTTCTGTCTTACCTATGTTGCATCTAGAAAAATATGTCTTTCCTTCATGCACACTGATCCTGTAGATTGTAGACTCCTCCAATCTCCTATTCCCCCAAACTCCATCTTTTCTCAATGCCCATTTCTTTTTCCCTATAATGTTTGAATTTTCAATAGCTCCAAATTTTTATATTCAGCTCCTTTTCATATCAGCTTATGAACTCTCTACTTGTAAAGCATTGTAAACTTCTTATATGACAGCATCTTGGAGTGACTAAGAGTATTTTAAAAAACAAGGAAAATAAGTTTTAGTCAGCTGAATTACCTTATATAAATATAATATTTTTAACGGAATTGACCCATATAAACCTAGATTAGACAGACTGAATCAGTTTTTTACTTGATTCATAGGAAAAACCTCATTTTCACCTAGGAAGTGAGACTGTGAGTTATAGGAGATCCCCAGAGACTCAGTTGGATCAAAATTCAATTCTGTTTTTAAATAGACTGAAAAGTGTGGATCACTGTTTTCTGCTGCATCCCACATAATCATAAAAATTTCATGCTGGCATCTAACAAATCAATGGTGTTTTTCAAGACTTTCTTTTTTTGTACATTTGTTTGAGCGGCTAGAAGGATTAATTTGCTCTCATCAGGGTACAGACCACACAATACAACAGAATGAACATTCTAATACAGTTGTCTATTTAATGATTGCTTCTTTGTTGTGTAATGTGTGTTATAATTTCAAAATATGTCTGAGATCTTTGATTTTAATTGTCTGTTAATTTATATTTTACATGCATTTGTCTAAGAATCTGTGAAGAAAAGGGGCTCATCTCAAGGAAAGAATGTGATATTTCATTCTTTAAACTATATCTGAATCAAAAAAGCAAAAATACAATATTTTAACATGCATATTTTTACCCTGAAGATACCAACAAAATAAAAGGGAGCAATTTATAAACAAGTCTACTTATTAAAGCATTATTTGTATAACAAATCATTTTGTAAAGCAAAATTATTTTGTGTAATAATTCAAATGACCTTCAGTAAGGAGCAGGTTGATTGAACTATGGTATAATCCCATAGTATAATATTATTCAGCTATACAAATAATAAGAAAGATATGTGATGATATGACTCTATAGTAGTCTCCAAGACATATTACTAGATAAAAACGTCAAGTTACAGAATGGCAGATTATATTTTCCAGGAGTTGTGTACCATTGTTTTCATCTAACATTCAACATGTTCTTCATAACTCAGTTTCTTCCCCATCAATAAGTGGAGTATATGTCCCTTCCCTTTGAAGCTTGGGAGACTTTTTGACTGTCTCAACCAACAGGCTAGTGATAAATGCACCTCCAAGGCTAGGTTATAAATAGTGATTTCGCTTCTGCCAGCCACCATGTCGATTACTTTAGACTACATTCATCATGCAAAAAATGTACTTCTTTTGACTGTAATAGACACTAATTCTGAATATGGAATTTCCTTTTCACAATTCTTCTTCCAATATCACCATCCTTGCATTTACAACATGCCTTATTCTCCTTCACAGTATTTCACACAGTATCGCTTCTGACAAAGAAACTCACTTTGTAGAAAATGTTGCGATGGGTTCATGTTTATGGTAATTGGTCTTACCATGTTCCTTATTGCCCTGATGTATCTGGTCTGTGAGAAGGGTGGATTAGTCTTTTGAAGACTCAGTTATGGAGCTAGTTGGTTGGCCATACCTTGTGGGTGGGGTAGTATATTCCTCAGGATGCAGCATATACTCTGAATGAGTGACTCTGGGTACAGTTTCCCCCATAGTTATGATTTATGGGCCTGAGAATCAAGGAGTGGAAAAGATAGTGGCTAATCTCGCTATAATGCCACAGATATGTAGTTGCTTCTAACTAACCTCTGCTAGTATAGAGGTCTTAGATTAGAAAGGGAGAAACGTATCCTCTGGGACATACAGTAGTAAATCATCAAATTGAAAGAAACAGGCAAAAATGAAATTTATTGTATTTGCTAGATTGATTGATCCTGAAAATCAAGGAAAAATTGGATTACTCCTACACATTGGGAGTAAGGAAGAGTATGCCTGAAATCAGGATACTCCATAGAGTATTGCTTAGAACTCCTACGTCCAGTCAAGTCAGAAGAAACTAGAATGACTCAATAGAGGCAGCAATTCTAATGATTAGACCTTCAAAAATAAAGATTTAGGTCACCCTACTAGGCAAGGAAGCATTGCCCATCAAGATGCTTACCCAGGTCATAGGGGATATAAAAGGTATAGTGGAAGATGGTCATTATAAGTATCAGCTATGACAGTTTTTCAAGTTGCAGAAATGAAGTGATAATCATTAATGTTTCTTCCTTATTTTGATATGAATATAAATACATATGTGTGTATACAAACATATGTAACTCATCATTTCTTTCTCTCTTATACATATGTAAGTCATTTTTTTTCATTCTCTCTCCTGTACCTCTACCACCTAACATGTGTTCATAGTAGTAAGCATTATATCTCAGCATTTGAGAAAGTGTGGTTCAGTAAAAAGAGGAATAAACCTCAGGCAAAATGGATACAAAGACTCTGTATCCTCTTTTGGGAAAGAGGACTGAGTTTTGGTTATACAAAGTATGATTGAATCTTATTAGGTAGACTCATGATTTTGCCATTGCATTTATTTGGGAGTTAAGTATAATTAAAAGAGGGATATATATTCGACGATGACTGCACAAAAGATAGACTGAGGTGGCTTTGTAAAGTGTCAGCTTATTTGGAACTAAGTTTCTCAGTATTCTCTACCATGTTCAGTTCTAAGTTAAAATTTGCCACAAGTGAAATTTGTATGGAATTTAACGTCTAACTGGAATCAGCTGCCAGGATTATACTCAGGTCTGTGTGGGGTCATTCACTGTTGCAGCTCACAGAGTTTATGGCATTGTAGTGGATCCGCATGGTGCAGCAGATTGGTTGGCATCTTCTCAAATTGCCCCTGGATCTCCTCCTTCAGCCTTTCTGAAAGCTGCTCATGTCAGTGGCTAACGTTTTGGCAATCTGTTCCTGCTCTTTTGTAGGTTACCCACATCATCAAAGTTGGAAGCTTGGAAGTGCTGAAACACCACTGCCAGTTCAGATGAGAGACAAACCTGGTTGCCAAGTTTATCTTCAAAGGTTCCATTTTGGTCCTGTCCTTCTCATTGCTTCCTAGTCTTAGCTCGAGTTTTAGGGGTAGCAGGCTCACATAGCTTAACTGGCTCTCTCAGTTGTGTAAGGGGTATTCCAACAGTAAATCCTTAACATTGATTGTAGTGGTTCTGCTTCTCTGATCAAATTCTAATAGATTCAAGAAGCGTTTTTATTGTATGCTGTTTTTAAAAGAAAAAGTGAAACATAATCTAAAAATTAATGAAAATAATTACTCTGTAGAAAGAGAATAATAAGAAAGAACTTTGAAACTCTGAAAGTATTTTAGTTCATAGTTTTGACTTTGGAATCATATATTCTTCATTAACAACCCAAATTAAAAGGATACAAACAGTGAAGTATTCTGTTAAAATGGAACAATATATAAAAAGTGTGTGTATGTATATATGTATAAACACATGTATATACACACATATATAGTATAGTCACAGAATATAGTATAAATTCATATATAAACAGTTTTTGTAGTATATAAAATATGTAAAATTGGCTGAGTGTGAGGGCTTATGCCTGTAATCCCAGCACTTTGGCAGGCCGAGGTGGGTGTATCACCTGAGGTCAGGAGTTCAAGACTAGCCTGACCAACATTGGAGAAACCCCGTCTCTACTAAAAATACAAAATTAGCCGGGTATGGTGGCACATGTCTATAATCCCAGCTACTTGGGAGGCTGAGGCAAGAGAATCTCTTGAACCCAGGGGGTGAAAGTTGTGGTGAGCTGACATTGCGCCATTGTACTCTAGCCTGGGCAACAAGAGTGAAACTCTGTCTCAAAGAAATAATAAATAAATAAATAAAATAAAATAAAATATGTAAAATTGGTGGAATAAACAGATATATAAGTATTCTTTCAGATGACCTTAAAAAACACAATGCTTTGACTCAAAAGGTGGAAGTACATATTCCTCAAGTTAGGGTGTGAAAAAAAATGTGGATGTACATATTCTAAACTCTAAAAAAGAAAAATCAGATCTGTTTTTATTTTAATTAAAATGTAAGTAATTTTATTTTGAACCTATATAATATACATATAAAAACTAATGCACAGGTGAAATTTGGCTTTCTCTCTTGATCAAAGTTTTCATATAATATTAAAGGATAATGAAAGATGTTTGTTTGCCTTTTGAATAAACTCAGGAAAAAGAAGGAAAAGACAAGAGACAGATTGTTTGGAAAGCTAAGTTTACTTTCTATCAATCAATGACTAAATGTTTTTGCCTGTTTAAAGCTTCTGAGTTACCATTTTGGCTAAATGAATGACTTATTGTGACCTGGAATTCTATTTTATAATTTCAAATGTCTTAAACCTTTAACAAAATTGATAGACTTCCCAAAATCAAATATCAGCTTTCAAATGGTCTTTTCTGACCTCTAACTTTGGTATGCTACAGTGGGCCCCTGAAGCATCCAAAAGAGAGGTATATAGAATTATTTGACATGTTACGTTACATGGGAAGCATTGTCAAAATAAAAATTAATGTTTAATCTTCTTCAGGTTATATTTTAGTGAATAATGTTAATATTTGTTCCAAAATTATATGGAATTTGTAATAATAAAACCTTATAGACAAATCATTTTAATATTAATTGGTTTGGCCATAAGGTGAGATTCTCACAAACACTTTATAACCCTTTACAAATCTTTAAGAGCAGATTAGTGCTCTAAGAAAACCCTGCTATGATTTATTCCAATGTTCAATTTCCAGAAAAAACTTACAATACTCCTTTAAATTTAGCCAATATGTTCACCCACAGAAATTTTTTACAGGATTATTTTTTCAAAAATCTTCCCCAATTTGCTCAAATCTTAAGCTTTATCCTATCTAATTTAAAACAATCCTTAAACCCTCTAAACTAGGCAAAAATTTATATTCTCATGCTTATAGTCTTTAATTAAAAAGCACATTTCATTTTCCTCACATACCTCACATATAAAACTGTTTTTTCTCCAGTGGTCTCAATTACATGTTACAATGTTAACTCTTAGCATTTTTTATTTTTGGTGGAAAATCTAGTAAGTGATTTTAATTATGTATTAGTCATGGAGCCTAGGACACCAGACAGAAGTGTAGATAAACTCTGACTCTTTACAGCATAACCAAGGGGCTTGGCTAACTCTACAAGCCTCCAGGCCTTTCCTAGAATCTAATAGCTCCAAAGCAGTTAAGTTGAACAATTTTGAAAAGTCAAAGAAGCAGTTTATTACCCTAAAGCATTTAGTAAACCTAGTTAATATCTGACCTGCCTAATTTAGACCAACTATCTTTATTTTACCAATAATCTTTAACACTTTTTATTTCTCAAAGCTTACTAAAGTCACATGAACTAAAAGGCATTACAGTTTTAATTTTTCTGACAACATATTTAAGTGCTTATATTATTTTTATGCCAATTAATAAGAGCTCTTTCGTATCTAAACTTTTCATACATAACACATAGGAATACCCAGAAAGATAAAAGGAGATCCAATAGTTGTAAGATTTTTTTTTGTCAGTTTTTAAGTTTCTTAATTCAGTTACTGGCTTCAGGGTAGAGTCTTTGGAGGAACAAGGCTAGGAAAACATGTAGTTTCTAGGGCCTAATAAGCAGGCACAGCTGTAAGGCAAAACAGACCCCACTAAATTCAGGGTCCCACTTTTATACTGGATCCTGGATCCCAAAAAGAGAAACACTATGGAACAAGACAGTGCAATGAATTTACCGTGCATTTCATTGCAAAGCAACTCAAAGCTGGTCAGCCCATTCTGTGATTAACCCGTCCCCATGGAAGTTTTATCTCAGTGAGGGGTGGGGACATTTCTATATTTTCTACGTGACCAAGAGCATGTTTCTCAGATCCAAAAGTACAAAGAACTGAGTATTCCCTCATAACTGCCATGTGTCACCCCTAAATGTATATTTGCCTTAGATTTTGAGAAGGATCTATCTGCTTTTGATTCCTGGGGTTTCATAAGAAAAACAAAGGTTTTTCCCAAAATGGGCTTTATGGCATCTCCTCTATTTTTCCCAAGGAATCCAGTCTGTTAGAGCTAGAAAGTTCACTTTTAATTAAGCTGGCTTTTAGCCATAGGAATCTTTAAACAATATTTTAAATATCTTATTATCCAACTTTAGCCAGGCCAAATAACCAATATTTCTGACTTTTGAACTTTACCAAAGGCAACCTCCCAAGTGCTCAGAGAAGGGAAAATCCAAGAAGGGAAGCCAGAAGTTGTACATGGAGGGGAAGAGTACAACAAATGGAAAAAGTCACACAGATATCATCCAGAAAGTACTCATACCTAAGCCAGGAATGAACCTGGGCTGCCATTTTAAAATGGCAAAGCCTTAGCCACTGAGCTGCAGCATGGGTGATTTCCATTGCTCTTCCCAGAAGTAGCATAGAGCAGTTAGTTTTGAGCTTGCAATGCTTTTTAACTGCTCTAGATAATTTTTAGAGCTAACTGTGACACGAGACCCAAATTCCTGTTTCCTGGATGTCAGAGATCAAGAGAACGTACCACCATATGGTTACAAGATTAAGCTCACAAAGACATAAAACAAGATGGAAACCTCATCCAATTTTGTTTGTTTTTTTTGTTATGGACCAGCTTGCTGAGCTGTCTTGAACAGCCAGCTTATGGAGCCTAGGCCTGCATTTCACCCTCTGTTACCCCATGTTACAACAGAAGAATGCAGAAAGACCAGATTATAGCATAAAGTATACCAGATTTGCTACAGCTTCAGAGTAGCCTCACAAATCCATTTTTTCAATAATTAAAACTTTGTAAGAGACAGTAATTTTTACTATTCCTACAACTGCTTTGTACAGAGGAAAGAGAAGGGAGAAAAGCATTGCCTGCAGCAGGCTGGAGAATGGGAAAAGCTCAGGGAGGCCAGAGAAAGACCCACCCTTTGCAGCAACACTGAATCAAAAGTTCAGGTGGCTGCTAGTTGATTGCAAAGGGATCTTTTCCAGGAAACCCGTCAGCTCTAGAGTTTCTCCCTTTGGGGAGAAAAAAGCTCCTCATGCCCTGTGATCCTATACACACCTAATCCTGTCACTCACAACCATCAGCAAAGAGTGCAAGGCAGATTAATACAAAGAGAATAGTATTATATACATCCCATTGTGCCAAATCAATTTTTAACCAAGAGGCAGTTTTCTGAGGGGGAGGGCATCTAACCCAATCCCATGCTTTACCCAGGTAAAATTTACCCTATTACTTACCCAGTGTCAGCCAACTATTGCTGCAGTCTATATCTTTTGAATCAGGATAGTAACTAAACTAAAAGTTAGCAGATTTAATTTTTAAAATCAATTAGTCATTCACACTTTGTATTTGTCTTTCATAAAGCCTTTAAATAAAAATACTGAAATTTTCTTAGAAGCTTCTTTATATCAATAGGCATCTCTAGATGAGACTAATTTGGGAGCCCTCATTTTTAAATGCACGTCTGTGCAGTGTTGTTCATTTGGAATGTTCCACTGTAAGTTATCTTTAGTAAGATTTCACCATTTCTGTAAGACTTTGCTGCTTAGTTCTTCAGAAATTAAGGATTTCATTTTTACCTCAAATATTGGCTTTCTCTCAGGTTTCCTGGATCAATTTGCTCAGTGATTTTTTCCTATCTAAGCACACAAGGAAAGTGAAACAAAAGAATAGAGCACAAAACTTCCTGTGAATTCCCAAAAGCCAAATTTTATACCCCCTACAATATTGCCATTTATTATCACTTTCTTTCTAACCCAGTTAGATGTAAGAGGCCTCTAGTTGGATCCAAGCCAGTTAATTACTGGATCCAATCCAATCCTGGACCCACTCCAGTTTCTGTCACAACTCCCAAACCCAGTTTGGATCAGAAATTTGCTCAAAGAAACTCAAAGGGCTCACAACACAAATCTGTGGGGCTTCAGAATCTGAGCGAGAACTTACCATCATCCCCAGCTGCTCCAAGAGAGCAATGGGCACAATGGACCATGTGGGAACCACACTCAATGCTCCTGGGGGTTGTTAGAAGCTCTACTTTGGATCTCACTTCTGATGCCATCTGACAAAAGAAAAACTTCAGCTGAATTAAAATTAAAGGAGTTTAACTGAGCATGAACAACTTGCAAATTGGGCAGCTCCTGAGCCAAAACAGGCTCTGAGACCCCAGCACAGCCACGTGATGAAAAAATATTTATCGACAGAAAAGAAAAGTGACATACAGAAAATGGAAGTGAGCTACAGAAACAGCTGGAAGTTTACAGCTCTGTGTTTGCCTTATTTGAACATGGTTTGAACAGCTGACTGCCTTTGATTGGCCAAAACTCAGTTATTTGCACGAGTGTAGGCTATGGTCTGTTTATACCTCTACCTGTTATAGTTCACAGTGTACAGAGAAACTTTTAGGCAGAACTTAAAATGTCTAAGGAGTTAGATTTAGCCTAAACTTGATTGAACAAGTCCTAGAAGCAAGGAGCAGCCCTCTTGCCCAGACTGCCACATCTAAATGCAAATTTTCAGTGTAAAGAACCAGGACTCGTTGGACAAATGGCTAATCCAGAGTCTAGAGTAGAAAATGTACAAGGTGAAATATCTGTTGTACTTGAAATCAAGAAATCCGTCTAAATAAAGGGACACTATGAGCCACTGCCCAAATACTTGAGAACTTGAGAGTCACCAAGAATAATGACTGCCATAGACTGAAACCATAAACTATGATAACATCTATGAGTACCTAAAACACAAGAAAAATAAAATGGACAACAAAACAGAGCACAAATTATAGACTCCTTAGGGGTTTACTAAGGCACAAACTCATTATTTAAAAATAGAAAATGATAAAGAACCAAGTATTTATTTAGCTTTTCTTCAATCGACTTTCAGAGTCACCAAACTGTTGATGAAGAAAAGATCTTTATGTAAAAATCAAAGTAACTCAATGCAGGAGAATGATAAAACTAGAAGGCCACTTTTTTTCAATGTCTAAATGATATAGTTTAGATTTATGTCCCAACTCAAATGTCATGTTGAATTGTAATCCCCATATGTTAGGAGAGGAGCCCAACAGTAAGTGTTTGGATCATGGGGGCAAATTTCCCTTTGCTGTTCTTGTGATGGTGAGTGAGTTCTAATGAGATCTAATGGTTTAAAAGTGTGGCACTTCCCACTTTGCTGTTTCTGTCTCCTGTTCTACCATGGTAAAATACGCCTTGCTTGCGCTTCATCTTCTGCCATGATTATAAGTTTCCTTAGGCCTCCCCAGCCATGTGAAACTGTGAGTCAATTAAACCTCTTTTCTTTATAAATTACATAGTCTCGGGTAGTTATTAATAGCAGTGTGAGAATGGACTAATACAGAAGATTGATACTGGGAGTGGGGAACTGCTAAAAAGATACCTGAAAATGTAAAAGCAACTTTGGAACTGGATAATAGGAGTACTTGGAACAGTTTGGAGGGCTGAGAAGAAGACAGGAAGCTGAGTGAAAGTTTGGAACTTGCTAGAGATTTGTTGAATGATTTTGACCAAATTGCTGATAGTGATATGGACAATGAAGTCCAGGCTAAGGTGGTCTCAACCATAGATGAAGAACTTATCGCAAATTGGAGGAAAGGTCACTCTTGCTATGCTTTAGCAAAGAGACTGGCGGCATATTGCCCCTGCCTTAGAGATCTGTGGACTTTGAACTTGAGAGAGATGATTTAGGGTATCTGGTGAAAGACATTTCTAAGCAGCAAAGCATTTGAGAAGTGACCTGGCTGTTTCTAAAACTGTATGCTTATATGTATGAACAAAGAGATTATGTGAAACTGGAACTTATATTTAAAAATAAAGCAGAGCATAAAAGTTTGGAAAATTTGCAGGCTTGCCATGTGGTAGAAAAGAAAATCCCATTTTCTAGGTAGAAATTCAATCCAGCTGTTGAAACTTGCATAAGTAACGAGCAGCTGAATGTCAATTTCCAAAACAATAGGGAAAATATATCCAGGGCATTTCAGAGATCTTCACCCCTTTCAGGCCTAGAGGCCTAGGAGAATAAAAGTGGTTTTGTGTACTAGGTCCCAGGGCCCTCTGCTCTGTGCATTGTCAGGACATGGCACCTGCATCCCAGTCATTTCAGCCCTAGCCATGGCTAAAAGGGGTGAAGGTACAGCTTGGATCATGGCTTCAGAGGGTATAAGCCCCAAGCCTTGGCAGCTTCCATGTGGTATTGGGCCTTCAGCTTTGCAGAACGCAAGAATTGAGTTTTAGGAACCTCTGGCTAGATTTCAGAGGATGTATGAAAATGCTTCTGTGTCCAGGCAGAAGTCTAATACATGGGCAGAGCCCTCATGGAGAACATCTACTAGGGAAATACAGAAGGGCAATGTGGGGCTGGAACTCACACACAGAGTCCACAGAGTCCTCACTGGGGTACTGCCTAGTGGAGCTTTGAGAAAAGAGCTACCATCCTGCAGATGCCAGAAGGATAGATCTACTGGCAGCTTGCACCTGCCTAAGGCCTTTGTAGTCTACCCCTTATGTCAGCATGGCCTGGATGTGAGATGTGGAGTCAAAGGAGATTTTGCAGCTTTAAGATTTAATGGCTGCCCTTCCTGGTTTTAGACTTCTATGGAGCCTGTAGCCCCTTTGTTTTGGCCAATTTCTCCCTTTTGAAATGGGAGCATTTGTTTAATGACTGTATCCATATTGTATCTTAGACGTAACTAATTTGTTTTTGATTTTATAGCCTTATAGGTAGAGTGGCTTGCCTTGTAGCAGATGAGCCTTTGGATGTGGACTTTAGAGTTAATGCTAGAATGAGTTAAGACTTTGGGGAACCATTGAGAAGGCATGATTGTTTTTGAAATATGAGAAGGACATGAGACTTGTGAAGGGCCCAGGGTGGAATGATATGGTTTGGATTTGAGTCCCCACCCAAATCTCATGTCAAATTGTGATCCCAGCATGTCAGAGGAGGGGACTGGTAGGAAGTGATTGAATCATGGGGGCAGATTTCCCCCTTGTTTTCATGCCAGCGAGTGAGTTCTCACAAGATCTGATAGTTTAAAAGTTTGGCACTTTTGACTGGGTGTGGTGGCTCATGCCTGTAATCCCAGCACTTTAGGAGGCCAAGGTGGGTAGATCACAAGCCCAGAAGTTTGAGACCAGCCTGGCCAATGGGGAAACCCCGTCTCTACTAAAAATACAAAAATTAGCTGGCCATGGTGGCAGGTGTCTGTAGTCCCAGCTACTCAAGAGACTGAGACAGGAGAATCACTTGAATCCTGGAGCGAGAGATTGCAGTGAGCCAAGATCATGCCACTGCACTCCAGCCTGAGTGACAGAGTGAGACTCTGTCTCAAAAAAAAAAGTTTGGTACTTTCTCTCTCTCCCTCTCTCTCTCACGCTCAGTCTCACTTTTTCTCTCCCTCTCCTGCTTTGCCATTGTGAAGATGTGCATGCTCTCACTTCACCATCCACTGTGATTGTAAGTTTCCTGAGGCCTCCCCATCATGCTTCCTATTAAACCTGTGGAACTGTGAGTCAATTAATTTTCTTTATTTTTTTAAGTAAATTACTCAGTCTAAGGTAGTTTCTTATAACAGTGTTAGAATGGATAGAACTTATAACAGTGTTAGAATATATGAATACAACAATGTATCTAGAAAATTATACCAACAAATGCTAAATCCCTTGGGTGAATATTTGAAATGCTGAATCCCTTAGGTGAATATTTGAAACTCTGTAAGAGACAAATGACATTCAAGTTTTCTATTACTGTTACTATTGATGAATCTTTACAATTCTAAAGTCAAACAGCCATATACAATGTACCTCTTGGCAGAATGCAATGATATGCTTAATTGGATGTTCAATAGCTATCAATTTACAGAAAATTCAGAAATACAATAAGAGAAACATGTCAAACAATACCAAAGGGATATAACCTATCCAATCCAGAATATGTTGAAATTTTTACAGGACAAATGATCCACTTTTGTAAACATGTAAATTGGAGAGACAGTGTGAGTGAGAGAAAATGAGAATGAACAATTATACCATTAAAAGTGATATAAAGAGACACATATCAGCCACATAGAATATGTAGTTAGACCTTGTTTGGACCACAATCTTTATAAACCAACTGTAAAAAGATGTATCAGATATTGCTATAAAATTTTTCTTAATTATATTGTCATCATTCATATATATGTATACACACACACACACACACACACATATATATATATTTAATTTTATTGTCTGTTATATATATTACATGAAGTATTTATAGGGAAAAGCTATGTGATGTCTAGGATATGCTTTAAAATACTCCAAAAAATAATGGATTTTGAGGATTGATAAACAGGATAGAAAGTTGGTCATTATTGAAACTTGGTTAATGCACATGGGGGTTTAATTGATTAGTCTCTCCACTTCTACATGTATTTGCAAATTTCCATAATAAAAAGCTATACATTTGTAAAAAAACAAAACAAAACAAAACACACAAACACAATGGTATATTTTAGTTTTCAAAAATATCAAAACCAAATTATTGCTGAAGAAATTATTCTTTTGGGAGCTGTCTAATTAAAGGCTTTTTGAAAACCTGAAAATTGCATGGTTCCCTATTTCTCTGCCCTCATTATCACATCATAAAAATGGTATATATGTTACTCTATAGTGAAAGTTTGGAATAAGGAGGATGTTGCACTTGAAATGAGAATAGAACTCAGTGATAATATTTCTAATATGTGTCCAATGTACAGTTTCTTTAAAGGAGAGTAAAACATTCTTCTAGTTTAATATATTGTTTCTAAAATTCATATTTTAAAACAAAACTATAAAATGGAAGACATTTGCTTTATCTTACTTTTCAAAAGTCTTTTTAAAAACTTATTGGTAAACACTACTTATTTTTCAGGTGTAACACTGTAGTTAATTTTGATTTTTGTTTTAGCAAAAAAATCAGATTTTGACCATTTCCCCTTTTTGGTAGCTTCTTTTAGCAATTAAGTTCTGAGTCTCTGTGTCTTCTTAATGAGTACATTTTATCTCATGAGCTTGAAACTGCCTTTGCAAAAGCTGAATCAGTGAGAAAATTATAACCATAAACTAAGCTAACCAAACCCCCTTCTTGACTTTTCCTTAATTATTCCTGGGTTATTGGGCCAAGCCAACTTTGGCAGACATTTAGGCTACAATTTAAATGATAATAGACCTTGCACACAGCTCAGCCACTTTTGCAAAGCCAATAGGAGGCCATCAGGCTAAAAGAAGAAGAGGAGCCTTAGTCCTGCTAAGGTCAGCCATTATTTAGGAGGTTATAAGATATGCAACTTCCTCAATTACTCTTGCAAATAACACCACTATTGTAGATTGGCCTTTTGAGATATCTTTCCACATTTTTTGTATGTCTGACTCCCATGGCTTCACGGGGACCCACAAGACACCCCCGTCCTCCACACCCTCTTCCTGTGGCCCCACCCAGAAGCAGTTCCACAGGCAGGAGAACAGCTTCAACCTCCTGTGATTTCATCTCTGCCTAAACATATCAACAGCAAGCATCTGTTACCTGGCCACGTGCACCTTTCCCCTGAACTGCACTTGAAAAACCCCTAACCCAGGAGCTTTGAAGGTGATGATTTGATACAGACTCCATCTCTTACATGTGACATGGCCGTCCTCATCTATTAAACTCTTCCTCTACTACAATGCTGTGGTATCTCTATATGCAGAGGCAGGAATAACCTCTCAGGCAGTTACAAGCTTGGAATAGAAGGAATATTCTACAACTTTTTCAAGATGGAATGAGTTTGGGAAACTTCCTAAAATTTCAAGTTTCCAATTTATATGTGACAGGTAATTGGGTGCCAGGTCAAACTTCCTAACGTAGTCACCTGCAAACCTATTTTTCTAAAAAGAGACTGTATCCTAAAGGTTTATTTTTAAGTACAGGATTTGTGCCTTTCTATTTGCTCTTTTTGTTCTCCAACCAACCTGAATACATTGTACTTAATGGGTGGGCAATTAATGAATGAGTAAACTAGCCTGGGAAAAATTAGAGATCAGAATGCCTAATACAGCTCTAAGAGGTTAAGCAACTAACAGTTAAAAGAAAGAACTGCTGAAAAAGTGAAGCACCATTCATTAGAGCTACATCAGGGAATGTTTTTCAAGGCAGCTGCACAAATACAGTATACCCATAGGGGTGGGGCAATTTTCCCCATGCAAATGTTTGGAAAATACATCCTCTAGGCTTCTGCTTCCTGCTGCAGATCCATAGGGTATATTAATGGCCAGCAAACAGTAACATGTTGTGTCTGATTGCTCAGGGCATTATTTTTTTCTCTGAAGTTGGCACCAGGGAATATTTTTCAAAATGTTTCTAAAGGTCATTTGGAATCTTCTTGAAACTAAGAAAATAATGAGATGCCTGGAAATGCTGAGGCACTTCCTTTCTAATTCATAGCTGGAAACACAATAACCCTTTATGTATATGTCATTGTCAAGACAGCCTTCATTTTCTGCACAGATGCTCACATACCTGAAACTAAAATTTCAGTATAATCAGTACTGAAATTGTTAGAATATAAGGTTCTAAACTCCTATCCTAAAGCATTTTGCATATTTCCAGCAATATAACTTCATTCCTGCCACAGGAGATTTCTAATAATTAGAAAAGAGTTATTAAAATGCAGAAGATGGCTAGGCATGGTGGATTCTGGTTATACTCCCAACATTTTGGAAAGCTGAGGTTAGAAGACCGCTTGAGGTCACAAAGTTCTCACAAAGGTGCAGCTAATGATTCACCCTATGTTGACTTTAAACATGTCTCATTTCCACCTCGAGCAAAAAGCAATATTATTTAATTAAAATTCCCTGCAAACAATGCTTTTCAATTCTAATGAAATCAGTAAAGATGATGCAGATGATTAAAAGAATGATTTTGCTTCCATTTGTAAAGTACAAGTATTTACTTATGAGCAAGTAAGTTAATGCTATTTACTGCTTATAAATTAACACAAACATTTACTGTGCTAGCTTACAATCATTAAAAAAACAAAAGTTTGACTTAATAAATTTGACTGTTAAAAATCATGTCAAAGTGTCCCATTCTGAGGGGAGTGTGATAGGGAAGACATAGAAGCATACAACTTTAGAGCTGAAACGAACCACTATAACTTCAACTACCCTCTTACTTTTTTATAAGAGGAAACAAGAGGTTCAGAGGGGGGAGTTTATTTGCTCAAAGAAATTAATCTCAGTATAGGGACTGGAACTCCTTAAATAAGGAAAACAGAAAAACAGTAAGGTTGAGAGAAGGTGGATATATTCACATCTCTTAGGGCATGTAAATCTGGCTTTCCAACTTAGGTAGAGCAGTAGCCATTCCTCTCCTCTTCAATTTGCATTTCTTCCTTCACTATATATTTACTCTTGGTGCCATTTCTAAACATGGGAAATGCAATGGGTGAAAAAGGATTGAGGCAGTGGCACTCAGATCCAACGTGATACAGGTTTATTTGAGCTGATTAATTTAGGTTGGACCTGCTCTGTCAGTTTTCACAGTAAACACTAATTCCTCTGTGCAAATAAAAAGTTTCTGGGAACCAGAGTGTAAGATGGGCAAGACAAAATGTAGATAACAGCTTCCTATTGATCAGATCCTCTTCCAAAGCCCTTTACATGAATAATCTTATTTAAACTGCTAAACTCTATGAAGTACTTATCACACATGATATAAAAAGGCACATACAATTTTAATTGAATTTTACACAAATCACCTGGTTAATTAATGATTGAGCCAGAACTTCAACCCAAACCCCATGATTCTAAAGACAGTACTCTTGACAGTTATTCCATGCCAGATCTAAAAATTATTCCAATTGTATCATTACATTTGTACTCACAGTACATTTTCCATTGTTTTATTTAGGTTAATAATTTCAACCACATGCAGCATGTATTTTAATATAATTCATAAGAAGTAAATGTCACTGATAGGATTTTTAGTTTCTTTGTCTTGATGGTGGGAGGTGATTCGTGTGGAAATTAAATTCATCAGTCTATTTAACAAATAGTGCCTATTTTACATATCACACATCAGGCATGGAGATTCAATGGGAAGGAAGAGAGACATATGGAAGACAGGAGGTATAATGAAGAATCAGTGACAATTAAAAATCCAAGATAATTTTACCTATTTATGTTATATTGAGAGAATTTACATAAAGTAGAAGAGATGGTAATATGAATAAAAAAAGAAAACAAGGTAATCTCTAGAAGCTGAATTATGAAGAATAATTTCCAAGCAATATTAAGTGCTGCAAACAGTGAATGTTGAACATCTCCATTCTTCAATATTGATTAGAGTAGAAGGAAGACAAAAACTCTTTTTGAAGGTATAATCTTTAGAGAGATTTCACTGGGACAGTGAGTGAGTAGAAAAAGGATGTCTCTCTTTCTTTAGCTCTCAAAAGGACATTTTACCCATATTTATTTCTTACTCTTCCCTGAGCTAATAATGAAAAGGTCAAGAAAAGATTTTAAACCTCCTTTCTACAGCATTTGTTAAGGAATGGCATCATGATTAACAGACAGTATGACCTTCCAGAACATACAGCATGAAATGTGATTTTAAAACGTTTTTTTCTCCCAAGTTAAATCACAATACTAGAGAGGGAAACGAAACTTTCTATTAACCCTAACATGGGAAACAGCAGGGATCTTGAAGCTGATTTTCATTTATCTCATTCCTCTAACCCAGTGTACTTTTCCTTCATCAAATTGCAAGTAAACATGTTCATATTCATGTAATCTCCATATAAAATTGATTGAGAACTTCTGGGCTGTTTTCTAAAAAGATGTATGTACATGTCCATACTAGTACATTAGACTTAGAAAAAAACTGCTGCATTAATTCTCTTTGTTCCATTCTAGGACATGTAATTATCCTTTAACTAAAGCTTGCTGAGGAGGGTGACTCATATTCAAATATGTCTCTGCTTCCAGAGTGCAGCAGTGAAAAGAGTGATTATCACTTCCAGTCTCTGCCTACTCCTTTAAATCTCAGCTCCCAAAAAGTGGAGGAACTTAAAATTTTCTCACTCTTTTAGTCCTTTGGGATTGATCCATTGTTAATTTAATCTTTATAAAAGAAAACATTCTTAAGGATATAGAAGTGGATTCATTTGCTGTGATTTGATTGGTACTGATTAGCAATTGGGCTTTAATACAAAGAAAAAAAATTCTAACAGACTGTGTCATGCACAAGGTCTTCACATTTAACACATCTCCTGTACATGGCAGATGCTTCACAAATATTTATTTAATGAATGGATGAATCCCTTTCAGTCCAATAGTTCAGAAGTATCCTATCAAAGTGCAACTAGAGCTATTTAAAATCAAGGCCCTTAGTGAACTGAGCAGGTGAGGCCTCTATAGGGACAACAGAAGGTTAGCTGAGCCCCTCAAGGTTAGCCACAGGCCAGTGAATTCAGAGGAGAAGATTTCAGCAATGGAACACTCTCTAATTAACAGCTTTGCACAGCACCTTGGACAAAAGGCCATAAAAATTGTAAAACTATGTCAGCGAACCTTATAAATTATAATTATTGGTTGATGATGCTGGTATTCATATTAGATAAACAGAAACTGTGCCAATGATGAAATTATTGCTCTGGGAACAACACTAGCAGTGAGTTATTAGAAATGACAGTTGAAGGCCAGGTGCGGTAGCTTATGCCTATAATCCCAGCACTTTACGAGGTGGGTGGATCATGAGGTCAGGAGTTTGAGACAAGCCTGACCAATGTGGTGAAACCCAGTCTCTCCTAAAAATGCAAAGATTAGCAGGGAGTGGTGGCATGCACATATAGGCCCAGCTGCTGGGGAGGTCAAGGTTGCCATGAGCCAGGATGGCTGGGATCACACTACTACTCCAGCCTGGGTGATGGAGTGAGAGCCTGTCTCAAAAAAAAAGAAATGACAGTTGATAATCTTCAGGAAAAAGCAGAAACTTATTGTGTTTAAGGCACTGCAGAGAATACAAAGAAATACAAGGAGGAGAGAAGGCTTCTCCCCTATGTAATGTATATTACCTTATTTAATGCTTGATAAGAACACTGAAAGTGGGTGATATATGCCCTTATGTTATAGATGTTATAGAGGCTCAGACAGGTTAATTATCTTGTTTGAAGTAGCATAAATAGCAAGAAAATGAACTGAAAAACCAGAAGCGCATTCTTTATTATTCTACTCTGAAAACCCATACTAAGCACCAGTACCCTTGTATATAACTGGGTACAGAGAAAATTCAAGTAATGTGGCATATGTTAGCAGCACCCAGGTTTATAACAGGCTCACCTAAGAAGTTTGTGAATGAGGACGAGAAACATATTTTACAAATTGGTTTTAGAAATATTTTTCACCAGTTTGTGTTACTGAGCTAGTACTATCAGAATACTCCTCCTCCCAGTTTTGCCTAAATTAGCTGAATGATTACTTCCATCTCTAGTTTCATATCACCTGAAAGGATTTGGTGTTCAGGGTCTTATTTTGTCATTACAGAATCTGCATACTTTAGCCACCAAGGAATAAGCTGTTTAAGGTCAAATTAAAAAATTATCTTCTTATGCTCTGATATGCTTTGGCTGTTTACCCACCCAAATCTCATTTTGAATTGTAACTTCCATAATTCCCACGTGTTGTGGGAGAGACCCAGTGGGAAGTAATTGAATCATGGGGCGGATCTTTTCCATGCTGTTCTCGGGATAGCGAATGAGTCTCACGAGATCTGATGGGTTTATAAAGGGGAGCTCCCCCGTACAAGCGCTCTTTCCTGCTTTCATGTGAGACGTGGCTTTGCTCTTCGTTTGCCTTCTGCCATGATTGTGAGGCCTCCCCAGCCATGTGTAACTGTGAGTCAGTTAAACCGCTTTCCTTTATAAATTACCTTGTCTCGGGTATATTTTTATTAGCAGCCTGATAACAGACTAAAACGTGCTCTGTCCTTTTTGGGTTTGAATTTGCAGACACAGAAACCAAGTTTTGCTATTTTCAAAGTTACACAAGAGCATGAAATGCAGTCTTTGAACAAAAAAACTAAAAAGAAAATGCATTCTCACCCTCAGAATATTCTCGAGTTTATTAATACTTCCTATAACAAGTTGAAACTATCAAATGCCCTTGAGGAAGTTTGTTTAAAAGGCAGGAAAGGGGTTGTGGACTTTGGTCTATTTTTATGCCTCCCTAGAAATTCTCTGCGGTTTTCTCACAAAGTGCTGAGGATGATGGCACTACTAATTACTTTCTGGTTGATGTATTTATTTGTCCCTGCAGGATAATATATTGAATTTTTGAGGAGAAAGTGAAACATGTCTGGGTCTAAGCAAGAAGTGAATATCAGCCTGCAGATTCTGTACAAGATGATGGGGCTGGAGGAACAACCTACACAGCTGGTAGGTTACCTTGTTACCTCAAGTACTTCATGATTCCGAGCAAGGGGAGGGCATTAAGGAATGATACCTGGGAAGTTTGCTGCCATAAGTATTTGAGTTTATAAGTAGAGAAAAAGAGTACACTAAGAATTTGCCTTCCAGTTCAGCATGCTTAATCACCTTTTTAAAAATGCAGCTATCAGTAAAGAGTTACATGCTTTGTGCATAGGTAGGAGGAAATTCAGAGCACAGACTCCAGACGAAAATTCTATTCTAACATTTACCAGCTGTATCACCTTGAGAAGTTAACTTGGTCCTTTCAGGCCTCAGTGTTTTCCCCTGTAAAGTGGGGATAGTGGTAATACCTACTTCGTATAATTGTTTTGAGTGTTAAACTAGATAATTCACATTTACTAATTAATAACAAAGACTGGAACACAAGTGCTCAAAAAAGACGATGATGATTACATTCTCGTGGAACTCAACTTGTTCATAAATATACCCATGATCTTATGTTTTCCTCAAAATAAGTAGTAGCTTCACTTTCTGATATGGTTGGGGAATAAGATTTCATGAAACCAAGAAGAAAGTACGATATTATTTTTCAAAAAAACTGTAAAATTAGAACAAAGAAGGTTTTATTGTATTGGTGCAATTAAAGTTGTGTTCTACCCTTAAAAGCTAGAGGAAGGCAAGGCACAATGGCTCACACCTGTAATCTCAACAATTTGGGAGGCTGAGGCCAGTGGATCGCTTGAGCCCAACAGATTGAGACTTGCCTGGGCAACACTGCAAAACTCTTGTCTCTACAAAAAATACAAAAATTAGTCAGGTGTGGTGGTGTGTTCCTGTAGTCTCATCTACTTAGGAGGCTGAGGTAAGAGGATCACTTGAGCCCAGGAAACAGATGCTGCAGTGAGCTGAAAACTTTTTTTCAAGATAAATCACAATACTAGAGGGGGAAATGAAAGTTCCTATTAACCCTAAAATGGGAAGCAGCAGGGAACTTGGCACTGATTTTCATTTATCACTATCACCTGGATGGCTAGTGAAACCTTGTCTTCAAAAAAAAAAAAAAAGCTGGAAGAAGGGCAAAATAATGAACCCTTCTTGTTATATTTGATGGTAATGTTTAGTAAACTGTGAATAAGTGACTTCTCAGGGTCACTGAGATAAAATCACAGGTGAAAAAACAAGTCTCACATATGTTAAATCCCCAAGGTATCTGTACCTTTTTAATTTTTATTCTGCTCTTTCTACTCCTTGACAGTTGGCTCTTTAAATACACTAATGAAATTTTGAGGCTAAGAGTACTTCCAAGTTTTACTACATACTTGTGGGGAATTATCTGTCACTACATGTGATGGCAACACAGATGATGGATAATGGGGCTCCCAATCTTTGGGGCACTGTAGGCATGTGAGCCAGACCAGTGCTGTATGCATTGAGTATCAGGCTGAAACTCTAAACCCAACAGACTTCACAACAGGGGGAAATCGTGCATTTAATATAAAAGATTTGACTGTAAGCAAAATTGGTAAGGTTGTGACTGCCACTTTACATTTTATTTCTCCCTCTTCTTGTGACTATGGTCTTGCACATTTTATGTGATTGTAAAGATCAGACTGGCTGAAGACTGAGCTGCCTCTCTTGCCATGGATCTTTATTTTCAAATTACAGAGGTTCTAATGTGTTATATAGTCACCTTGGCTTGAGTTAATGTTGAGTTAATCTCACCTGGTTAACTTACTTAACCTTTCAGACCTCTCCCTCTTCCTGTCACCTCTTAGGGATTTCGTGCTTGACGCCCCGTCAAAATCGGGTATCTTGCTTTAAGTGCCCCTCTCCTCAATGAACAAACTAAGATCCTTTTTTTTTTTTTTTTTTTTTCCCCCAGAGCACTTTTCTTCACTGGTAATTTGCATTTGTTACTGTGGTTATTTCATTAATGTTCAACTTCCCATTAAGCTATAATTTCTGTCAGCATTAACTGTGCTTCCTTGGTCACATATATTTCCACAGTTCATTATAGTCCTGGGCACCAAGTAGACAACCAATAAATATTTGAATGAACACTTGCTTTGTATCAGATGGAGACGTAACTCCTGGGTTCATCATAAATAATTTACCCATGTTCATTCTGAGATTAAAGTTTATATGCAAGTAGTATTAATGGTTTTTTATTTTAGTTTTCAGGAAACTTCTCATCAATGAAACTCCTCAGCCCTTTCCTCTAAAAATAGATCTTTCATTCTGAGTACAGGATGTCACTGAGTTTGTGTTTATAGTGGTACTCAACAAATGGATAAACCAATAAAAGTGACAGACTGGTGATTAGCCACCAGTCTTTTGGTCATGGTTAAAAACTTATGTGATACTGGAAGTTGCCTCATGAGTTTCATGTGTAAGTGCAGTCCTTTTACAGCCTGATGTGCTCTGCCTGCAGTTCCATGGAGAACACCTTGATGACTAATGCAGGCATAAATATCTGAAAAATAGTAGTAGTAGAAGATCAATGATCTGTGCACTACCTGTGAAATGTGAGCTCTTAAATATCTTTGGTTTTGCTAGTTTATTTTGATAATTTAATTACTGATTTATCCCAGAAATCTGCTGACTTGACGGGCTCTCAGAAGTTCCAGGGCACAACTAGGAACTCCCCAGTTGTTTCTAGGCTATTACCAAAATTGTACCTCATAGAACCTTCAACTATTTTGGTCGGCTTCTGTACCAGTGTAGCTTCTTGCCATTCTGCTCTGAGTTTGTCTTGGATCATTTCTCCTATTGGAGAAATTTCACTATTGCCATGGCCTAAATGAGAATGTCACTACAATGGCAGGAGCTGCTCGTGCTCTCCTCTGTCTCCTCTTTCTCTCTGTCTCCTTTCTCTTTCTCTCCTCTTTCTCTCTTTCTTTCCTCTCTCTCCTCTTTCTCTCTCTCCTCTCTTTTTGTACCAATAGTCAAAATGCTGGAACAGTGTTGATTTCCATGCAGGACTAGGTAGATGTTTACTCCAACTTCTTGACATACTTTCCTACTTGGGATATGAACTTCTGCAGTCTCCAGGGAATCATTCCTGCAAATTTGGCCCATATTCTTACTTACAGGCACCCAATTCTATTGAACACATATGGCAGACATACTGTTCTACACTGATTAAAAAAGGGAGGCTCATGCATCCTAGTACCTTGTCAACCGTTTTCCTTTTACCCCTTCTCCTTTCTGCTACAAAGAGGGAGTGGATGGAATTTAAATACAGAAAATTGGTGCTTACGCAATTGCCCTCTTTAAAACTAGTTTTAATGTCTTACCTTAGCAGTGTCTGTAGCAAGAATTTCCAGGGCTACCCTAAAAATATACTAATTTTATCTGTCACCCCCTTTTCTCCTACTATTGTTTCTCTTCCTTGTTAAAACTAGGTCTTAGTGCTCCGCATTTAAACATTGTTCCCTGTATCTTTCTGGCTGTCTATGTAGCTGCATATTATTTCTTAGCCTTTAAATGTGAAATGCCTCCTCTCTTCAGTCCTTAGTAACCTAGGTGTGAATCTGATGTTAATAATTCACAACAAGCAATAAAGAAAGGTAGATGGTGCCAAGAAATATTTCCATTTGAAATATTTGCTAGCCCAAATGTATTTCAGGTAGACAAATATGTGAAAAATGGTGTTATTGAGAAAAATCTTTTGCTCATTTCTTCCAGGAAGTGACACACACAGAATCAAAACTTGAGTCACAAAATTCCCTTCCAAACTAGGATCTTGTCATTTCACCTGATTGGCAACACTTAGGTCATTTAGTAAAGGGAATCAAACAGGTGTTAGTTATGAGGTATGGGATCCAGTAAAATGTTATATTTTGAAACCTAGCATCATAATTTTTTTAACTATAAAAGTACCAGTGTGAGCAAAGGAAAATAAATTCAGCAAAATTTAAAGAAATAAACATCAGATTGTCTTTATCCATTCTTAATTACTAATAACTTTTAATTTTAAGTGTAATTTTTTGGGGGGGTTTAATTTTTTTCATACACAGTAAAAAACATATTGTTAAATATTAAATTTCCTTTAGACTGCCTCTTAAGATTTTTCTGTCAATGGAATTGATTTTACTCAGATTCCCCCATGGAGTACATCATTTGTGGCCTTTAATTGCTGGAGGTCCATGATGGAGACCTCGATTTCCATCAGAAGGCAAACTTCCTCTCTCATTTTTAGGCTTGGCTATGAAAAACGGTTTGGACAGGAGTGTAGTTCATCACTACATTCATCCCCTTATTTATTGTATCAGCCAGGAAAGCTTTTTTTTCTTTTTCTTTTTTTTTTTTTTTTAGACAGACTCTCTCTGTCACCAGGCTGGAGTGGAGTGCAGTGGCACAATCTCAGGTTACTGCGACCTCCACCTCTCAGGTTCAAGTGATTCTTCTGCCTCAGCACCCAGAGCAGCTGGGACTACAGGTATGCGTCACCGCGCCCAGCTAATTTTGTATTTTTTTTTTTTTTTAGTAGAGATAGGATTTCACCATGTTGGCCAGGATGATCTCAATCTCGACCTCATGATCCACCCACCTCTCCCTTACAAAGTTCTGGGATTCCAGGTGTGAGCCGCCATGCCCAGTCCCAGGAAAGCTTTTCTATGACAACTGAATTTATCCAGTTCTTATATGCATTTATGACAGGTTATAACATGTCCCAATTTGGAGTAAAGAATTAAAGGCACAGGTAAGAAAAAATCTCCGGGAGTCTTTGTTATGTGGGAGGCAGGCCACCACAGTGCTGAACTGGAAACCTTTTAGCCAAGCACATGGACCAGAAGTGGCAGAATCCAGCAATAGCTCTTAGTCTAATTAAGAGTTTTCTTCAGTGATATTTAAAAAGTGCAAATTCAGTTAATAGTCAACAAATAGTACTAAGAACATTCAGAAATTAAGGCAGTTAGTTTAAAGAAGAGAAGTCAATAAGCCATAGGAGCTAAGGTATTTATTTTATGATTGACAAAAATTATGTATATTTATCATGTTCATGGTTTTATTTGAAAAGTATATATTTTGACATGGCTAAGTAGGGCTCATTTATGTATACATTATCTCACACACTTAACATTTTCTGTGGTGAGAGCACTTAAAATTTACTCTCTCCAATTTCCATGAATATATTGGTTTTAATTGTAGTCACAATGTCATATGATAGTCTCCTTGAACTTATTTCTTTAGTCTAACTGAAATCTTGTATCCTTTGATGAACATTTCCCTTTCACCACCCCAGCCTCTCATACCATTATTCTAATTTCTACTTCAAGTTCAACTTTTTTATATGCCACATGTGAGATCATGAAGTATTTGTCTTTTGGTGCCCATCTTATTTCTCTTAACATAATGTCCCTCCAGGTTCATCTATGTTGTCACAAATGACAGGATTTTCCTTCTTTTTAAAGGCTGACTAGTACTCCATGGTGTATGTATGTGTGTGTGTGTGTATATATATATATATATATCACATTTTCTTTTCCTACTCATCCAGTGACTGACACTTACATTGTTTCCCTGTCTTGGCTCTTATGAAGCAATGAGTGCAGGATTGCAAATATCTTTTTCTTTTGGGCATATACCCGATAGTGGAATTGCTGCATCATGTGGTTGTCCTATTTTTAATATTTTGAGGAGTCTGCATACTGTTTTCCATAATGCTTATGCTAATTTACATTCCTACCAATAGTGAACAAGGGTTTTCTTTTCTCTATATCTTTACCAACACTTGCTATCTTTTGTCTTTTTGTTGACAGCCATTCTAAGAAGTGTGAAGTGATATGTCATTGTGGTTTTAATTTGCATTTATCTGATGATTAGTTATTGAACATTTCATATACCTGTTGGCTATCAGTGTGTCTTCTTTTGAGTAACGTCTATTTGTATTTGTCCATTTGTAAATTGAGTTTTCTGTTTTCTTACTATGAGTTCAAATGGAAGAACTCATATCTATACTTTAATATTTTAATGAAAATTGGAAATATAAAAGTATAGTCACTACATATCCTAAAATATGTTAGTATGATCACATGGAAATTTTACTGAACTTAAATTTACTGAACTTACATTTAAATGAGGGGAATTTTGTCCTGTTTCCTCCAATTACCACCTACCTGGCTAATGCTTTCTTCTTCCGGTGTACTTATCTATGAAAGTGGTTTATGTGGCCTGTCTTCCTCATAGGGTTAGTATGAAGCTCAAGTGAGAGGATGGAAAAAACATGCATTTAACGTTAAGTACTAAGAAGAGTGAATAAGAAAAGAGAGTCTAGAACTAGTACTAAGGTGGCTGGCAGGTGTAGTGGAGTAGAGGGAGGAGTCAACAGAGGGAATTCAATTCCTTCTTCAGCTGTAGAGAGATGTAGGTTAGAGCAGGAGTCCCCAACAACCAGACCAGAGACTGGTAGCAGTCCGGTCTGTGGCCTGTTAGGAACCAGGCTGCACAGCAGGAGGTGAGTAGCAGGTGAGCCAGCATTACTGCCTGAGCTCCACCTCCTGTCAGATCAGCAGTGGCATTAGATTCTCAGTGGCATGCAAATCCTGTTGTGAACTGCTAATGTGAGAGATCTAGGTTGTGGCTCCTTATGGGAATCTAATGCCTAATATCCTGGAGTGGAACAGGTTCATCCTGAAACCATCTCCTTCTACCTGTGTCCATGGAAATACTGTTTTCCATGAAACCAGTCCTTGGTGCCAAAAAGGTTGAGGACTACTAGGTTAGAAAGACATGATGAAAAAGATAATTAGCCTACATGAACATTCTTTTGTTGCCTTGAGAGATGAAACCCAGATTACAATCACCTCTTCTTATTGTCCTGAAGATGTAAATCAATTAATCCTTGATTTCCGGACTTTACTCTGTATTCTTAAAACATAATTACTGTCTCATAATTGCTGTTAGAGCAGTCCACATGAAGTGAAATTATTTTCTGGGTGGTTATATTAACACATAGACCACTGTAGTACTGCAGACCTATAATAAATAAAATGAAGCTTCTTAAAGTCAGGTTGTTTAACCCTTGTCTGTGCACATGTTGTCCCTCAGGGGAAGAAAGAAACAAGCAACTATTGGGTGCCCACCCACCTTAGGTCAGGAAGTATGCCTATCTCAATGGGTCCTCAAGCCCATCTCATATGGAAAGTCTATTAACTTATGGGAAGATGAAGATCTGTTGAGGTTAAGTAGACTGACAGTTGGTTCTCTAGAGCCATTTGGAAATTCTTAATTGTGATTATGTTAAAATAATTACACTGGACAGGATGAACAAACACTGATTTTATTCCAATACTGTTGCCCGAAATAGGGCAGAGAGTATAGATCAAGTTTTTATACCCAACTCTGCTGAGGAAAAGGCAAGAGGGTTTTTAAGTACTGAGCTCTGAGCCTAGGGAAAAAGTACTGGAGGACCATAGGGAAGATGTTGATCAATGGGGTATATTGAACACATTGAGTTATAATTGAGTTTTGCTAATTGGTGACTTTGCCATGAAGACATGTTCCTACTCTCACAAAATGACTGAGAAATAGGGATGCTATCTCCTCCAATGTTCAGATTTCAGAGATGGTTTCCAGATTCATGGGGATGACATTTCCTGAATTATAAAACTAGCAAAAGATTTATATACATTTCAAAGAAACAGATAAAAATATACATTTGTAAGTATTCTAAAGTAAATGCTGTAGGAGAAGAGAGTTCGGCAGCCTATTGTCAGAAAGAAACCTGTTTAAATTTGTAGTCAAGCTTAGGCTTTTTGGGTCAGTTAAATTCAAAAATTGTCTAGGAAATGTAAAACAAACATACCAAAAAACAAACTCCAGGCCCTACCATGGACCAATAAAATCTGAAAATACGAGCCTCAAGTGACCTGGGCATCAGTATTTTTAAAAGCTACTCAGGCAATTGGAATATGGACTGAGCATCACAAGCCTATGTGCCTGTCTGGTAACATTACACTCCAACACCTGCCCCTAACTGGGCAATGATGGTCTTTGTCCCTATGATTGGCTTATTGATAAGGATTATTTTAGGTGTGGTGATGGTGTTATAGGGGGAAAGGGGAAGTTTTTTCTTTGCCCTTTGAGGACCCTCTGAAAATCAACTGACAAAAGGCAGATTAATAGGAGAAATGGCATACAAATTTATTAATGTGCATGGAGGAAATTCAGTAATTGCCCCATCACATGAAGGGGTACATATGTTTAGGGTAAAGAGAGATGCGGAAGTATGGATGATTTTAGGGAAGGTAGTAAGTGATTTTTAAGGGACTCCAATGGGCTTGAAAAACACTCAATGGCTTGGGACAAAGTTTGTTGGACTGCAGAGCAGGCAATGGTTTGTGACAAACTTGTGTGTTGACACACTTCAGTCTTTCTTCCAGGGATATGAGTTCAGTTAATGAAAACTCAGAGAAGGTACTAGGATTAATTGTTTTCTTCTGTGTCAGGGCCAGACTTTAATCACATAAAGGAACTTCAGAGAAAACTTCATCCTGTGCTTTAGGAGATAAATAAGAGTCAGGAGAGGAAAAGATCAGAAAGACCTTGAGGCTTCTTCAGTTCAGTGAGTCAAAGCAACGTATTTTGGAGTATTGGTTTCTGAGCTCAACAGAGTAGTCATTCAGTCTGGGTGATTGCATAATCTAAGTTCTTAGTTATATTAATGTGTTCTCACAGACACTGATGCTTGTCAACTGCCTCCCTTCTATAAACTCCTTTGATTTATAGATTCTCGGTTTTGTTTGAGCAGTAGCACTTTCAGGGAAAGCATGAACCTTCACAGCTTCTGAAAATGTATAATGATTGGCCAGAGACAGGTAATGTGAATATTTCTTTATTGCTAAATGCTCATTTATAAGTAAACTTGACTCAGTACTGACAAATAAGATGTAAAAGAAGTATCCTGGGTGCCTACTGAGCAGAATATTTTCCTCAGATATAAAGAAATAACGAGAAATTTTGCCCCTTTCTTCTGACTTTGGATGGGCTGTGTAGCACATAATGCTTGAGGCAGCCGTCTTGCAACCAAGAGGTAACAAGCTATAATAAATGATGAAAAATCAAGCTCTCCAATAGAGTAGAGAGTTAGAGCCTGGATTCTTAATAATATCATGATGTTCTATGCAACACTTAGAACCACTTACATTCAGATTATCTTTTGTGTGTGTGATAATTCTTTCTCTCATTTAAACCAGTGTTAGTTAATTATTGTGCTTGCAACTGAAAGCATTCTACTTGATAATGTCATAACATGATGAGTGAAAGCTGAGATTTATGAAGAGGTTGCAGAAGTCATTAATAATGGAAAACAGAGTGTTTATGTTATTGCACATAGCCAGAATTCATCTCTCCTTCTACAACTTAATAATAGAAGTACTTAGCAGAGCTTCCCTTGTTTTAAAATTGTTAATGTGTGTTTCTCTTCCCTATTGGACTCTGGCTCTCTGGAGAATGAAGACTATGTGCTATTTTTCTTGAAGTCTCCTCCAGTTCAATTTAATGCTTTGTGCATGTTATTTGCCCAATAAGTGTTGAATTGAGTGAATTGAAGTTTGAGTTTGACAGCTTAGTGATTTATGAGGAACTGAATGATGTGTGAGTTGAATAAAGTTCTCATGGAGATAAAAATGTTGGTAGGATTGAACATGTCCTCTGTGAAAATGAGTGACAAGGAATCTCCTTAAATTGGTCTTTGCACCGTCACCATTAAACATCAGCACTTGAATTATCAGGTGTGAGTTGAATAATCTAGAAAGGTAGAATTAATCTAAAATAATACCTTTAACTTTTCATTTTCTCAGTAGTAAACATCTGGTATGCCTGAAATCACTGTTTATTTAATTTTTTTGTTGTTTTTGTTATTTTTGAAAAGCTGTCTACTATCCTTAAGGACCATGTGAAACTACTGGCTGCACCTCAATGTCTTTCACCTCAGCAATAGAATCATCATGTCAATTTGGCTCATTTTCCCTGCAAGGACAGTCATGTGCACTGATAGTGAAGTTAAAAATAACTCTCTCTGTTTGGAATTCAGGATGGGTAGGAACCTCATCAGCCTACAAGGCCACAGCCTTTCAGAACTGTCAACTGCCACTCAAGGGAGTTGACATAGCTGCGAGGCATTTTAATATCAATATTTTCCCCACAGTCTAAAATGATTCAGGATTGTGCAAGAGGGGAAAATCCACTAAGGGTGTGAATGCAAATTGTCTTCTTTGTTAAAGCCATGTGGATTTTTATTTAACATTATTATCCAATTGCATACAGAGCTCTAAGGTATCATAGGAAGCTCTACAGTCATGTAGCTTTTTGACTTAGGGAGGTCAGTGCCTATACTATCCTCTACAAATTATTGGCTATTCAGTTTTTAAAGGTTGCCAGACAGGGAATTTTGCTAATATTAAATAGAACCTGACCTTATGTTAATTAGCATTAAAGAAGTTATTTCATCTAATAAGTTAAGCTCTGTGATACTGAAATGATGTATCAATATGACTTTATTAATGGCAAAGAAGTAGCCATTTTAGGCAAGTCTAAAAATAGTTTTAAATTTCGCCATAAAAAACTTAACAGCAGATTCTTAGACTTTATTCTCTCTGAGAATGTTAGTGTCACCTAAGTCCTTCTCAAGACAGCTCACTTCAACCCTGAGCCTACTACCACCCATCATTCCTACCCTTAGCAACCGTATCAACATGAACCACAGGAGATTCTATTGCCTTGTTTTATACACAGCTCTTTTTATGAGGGGTTAAGTGTGGCTCCTTCCTCTCTGTGAAATGAAGTGTATAGTTCTTGTATCTCAGAAAATTTGTTTATGTGGTTTCTCGGCCAGAGACAGGTAAATCTAACTAAATAATGTCCCAGGTCTGTAGATGAACATCTACAGAAATATGCTGGGAAAAATTTTATAAGATCTAAGTAAATGGTCTTTGCATTGAGTCCAATTACTCAATCTTCTTAAGGTGTTCTCCTCAGTTGGATCTACAAATTCAAAGCAATCTCAGTCAAACTCCAAGCAGACTTTTTTGCAGAAATTGACAAGTGGATTCTAAAAATTTTATAAAGACCCTGAATAGTGAGAACATTTTTGAAAAAGAATGACAAAGTTGGAAGACTGACCCTATCTGATTTCAAGACTTACTCTAAAATGACAGAAATTACAAGTGTGGTGTCAAGGCTGACAAGTAGATTAATAGAATAAAGAATCTAGAAATAAATCCACACATATTTGGACAACTGATAATTGACAAAGCTTCAAAGGCAATTATGTGGAGAAAGAATATTTTTAAAAAATGGTGCAGCAACAATTGTAGCTCTATATGCAAAAAGAGGAAAAAAGGAATCCTAATTCACAGCTCACATCATTCACAAAACTTTAATTAAAAAAAAAGTGAAGCCTAAAACTGTTAAATTTCTATGAAAAAGCAAAGGAGAAAACTTTGTTATCTGGGCTAGGTAAAATTTTTTTAGCTATGACACTGAAAGTATAATCTACAAAAGAAAAAGTGATGGATTTACTTCATCCAAATTAAAATCTGTTCTCAGAAAAACACTATTAAGAAAATCAAGAAACAAGCAATAAATTAGAAAAAAACATTTGTGAATTATAAATCATGGATTATATTCAGAATATAAGAAGAATGTTTGAACTCATAAATGTGAAAATAAAAGGCTTAATAATAAGCAAAAAACTTATACTTTTAACTAAAGATATTTGAATTGCAAAATCCAATTTCATTTGTTAATAGAAAAATTCATGTTAAAAGTCACTCTGTATTATTTAGAAAATCTTATTAAGATAGTTGAAATAAAAAAGACTGGCCATATCAAGTATTACCAAGGATATGGAGAAAATGGAACTCTCGTTAACTGATAGAAGTATAAGATAGTACAACCACTTTGGAAAACAGGTCAGCAGTTTCATTTAAAAAAAAAAAAAAAAAGATACAACTACTACATTATCCAGCCATTTAACTCCTAGATATTTATCAAAGAGGATATTCACACACAGACTTTTCCAAAAATATATATAGAAGTTTTACTTGTAATGGTCTCAAACAACCCAAATGACCATCAACGGAAGAACAGATAAGCAACAGATAAACTATGATTTCCTTGTATGGCTATACAACAATGGTACTAACCAACAAAAAGGAACATACTATTGATACACACAAAATTGTGAATGAATTGCCCCCAAGTCATGCCATGTATTAGCAGCCAGAAAAAGAAAGAATATACTACATGATTCTATTTTTACAAAATGCTAGAATTTGCAAATTAATCAATAATAGCAGAAAGTAGATTAGTGCTTGCCTCTGAAAAAGGTTATGAGGTATAGGAGGATGAGATTGGTGAGGAGAAAATGGATGGGTTTGATGGATATTAATTATCTTTATTGTGGTGATTATTTCTTAAATAGATACATATTTCAAAATATATCAAATTGTACACTTAAGTTTGTGTGGCTTATTTTGTGAAAATTATACATTGATTAAGCTATTTAAAACTTCTTCCTCAGCTCTTGCCTTCCATGCAGGAGGACTTTTTCTGTTGGGTTGACTCAACCATCCAGTCAGGTCTTGCATGTTAACATAAGCTAGGTAATTCAGTTCTAGTTCACTTCTGCAGGTTGCACAGTTGGGTTTTGAAAAACAGTCACCTCTGCCCTGCCAGGAAGAAGGCTGACATGTTTCTAATGCACATATATTGCTTCTCTCCCTTACCCATCAAGATTTGACCCATCCCACCAAGATTTGACCTTTAAAAACTGTTTACATGTGAGTCAGGTATTAGTTGTTGTGATCACCCAATTTCAAGGGACACATGCCAAGTTCTCTAAGGGATTCTTTCTTGAGTAGCACCCAACTTAATTCAAGAAGACAATTATTCCCTTCTCTGAGAAGAAAGGTATGAAAAAAGAACCTTTGTCAATCTTCACAAAGCAGTTTTCCCAGACATTCTGATTCCTGATGACTCTGAACCTTCCTTTATGCAGCCGGAGGGTGGAAAGAGGGCTAGTCTTACCTATTGCTTTAGAAAGTGAGAGTTCATATATTTGTTGGCTGCTTGTGTGTCTTCTTTTGAGAAGTGTCTGTTCACGTCCATTACCCATATTTTAATAGGGTCATGTGATTTTTTTCTTGTTGACCAATTTAACTTCCTTATTCATTCTGGATAGGGTGTTCATTTTTGTCAACTTTATGGAAGATCAGTTGGTTACAGTGTGCAGCTTTATTTTTGGCTTCTCTATTCTGTTCTTTTGGTCTATGTTTTTGTACAACAATCATGCTGTTTTGGTTATTGTAGCCTTGTACCATAGTTCAAATTCAGGTTATGTGATGTCCTTTCCACATCATTCTTTTCACTTGGGATTGCTTTGGCTATTCAGGCCCTAAATGCAAATCAAAACCACAGTGAGATACCAACTCACCCCACTCATAATAGCTATAAATAAAAAGTCAAAAAATAATAGATGTTGGTGAGATTGTGGAGAAAAGAGAATACTTCATACTGTCAATAGAAATGTAAATTCATTCAGCTTCTGTGGAAAGCAGTTTGGAGATTCTGTGGGAAGCAATTTGAAGAACTAAAACTAGAACTACCATTTGACCCAGCAATTCCATTACTGTATATCTACCAAAAAGACACCTGCATTGATATATTTATCGCAGCACTGTTTACAATAGCAAAGACACAGAATCAACCTAGGTGCCCACTAATGGTGAGATGGATAAAGAAAATGTGATACATATACACCATGGAATACTATGCAGTCATTAAGAAGAGTAAAGTCATATCCTTCGTGGCAACATGAATGCAATTAGAGGTCATTATCCTAAGTGAATTAATGCAGAAACAGCAAACCAAATACAACATATTCTCACTTATAAGTGAGAGCTAAACCTTGGGTGCACATGGACGTCATGCTGGGAACAACAGACACAGGGAGCTCTGAAAGGGGGAAGAGAGGGAGGCAAGGATTGAAAAACTACCTGTTGAGTACTATGCACACTATTAGGGTTATGGGTTCAATACAAGCCCAAATCTCACCATTATGTAACAACCCATGTAATGGGTTTGCCAGAAACCCCAAATAGTACCTCCTATTTAAAAAGCTAGCATTTGATTAAAGAATGAAACAGGAAAATGCCATAAATGATCTGTAGTAGATTTGTGTTAATGTAGTTTTTATGTTTTGGTAGCAAAGCCAAAAAATCATCTCTTTGCATACTCTAATATTAATTTTTAAGACAGAATATCATATAAAGACTACTGAGTATGCAATTATTTTTGATGTGAAACTATAAAGTGAAAGGAAAGTAACAATTATGGGAAAAGATCAAGAATTAATCCATTGTTTTAGTTTTCAGACTAATTTTGGGTAGTGGAGCCTTTATCATAAAATTTAAAATTATAAAGATAGTTTTGCTTACCTTCCTCATTACTATATTTTAAAAGTGTGATCTACTTAGGTACCTGTAATTCCAGCACTTTGGGAGGCTTAGGTAGTAGGATCCTGGGTTTGAGCCCAGGAGTCCAAGATGGAGTGACACAATGGGACTCCATCTCTACAATTTTTTTTTTTTTTAAAGCCAGTCATGGTGTGCACGCCTGTAGTGCCAGCTACTATGGAGGCTGAGGTGAGAGGATCACTTGAGCCTAGGAGGTTGAGGCTGTAGTGAGCTCTGATTGTACCTCTGCATTGCAGCCTGGATGACAGAGTGGGACCTTGTCTCAAAAATATCAAAACTCAATAGACAAAAGCAGGAGCTAACGGGATTGATGCCAACAACATCAACAACAATCATTATTATTTAAAAATATTCATCTTATCACTTTTATGTGCTGTGATCAGAAAGTTTCCATATAAATTTAATACATATGAGGGATATACCCATGATTGGAAGAAGTGATTTATATCTGATATGGTTTGGCTGTGCCCCCACCCAAATCTCAACTCAAATTGTATCTCCCAAAATTCCCATGTGTTGTGGGAAGGACCCAGGGGGAGGTAAATGAATCATGGTGGCAGGTCTTTCTCATGGTGTTCTCATGATAATGAATAAGTCTCAGAAGATCTGATGAGTTTATCAGGGGTTTCCACTTTGGCTTCTTCCTCATCTTCTCTTGCTGCCACCATGTAAGAAGTGCCTTTAGTCTCCCGCCATGATTCTCAGGCTTCCCCAGCCATGTGGAACTATAATTCCAATTAAACCTCTTTTCCTTCCCCGTCTCAGATATGTCTTTATCAGCAGTGTGAAAATGGCCTAATACAGTAAATTGGTTGTAGTAGAGAGGAGTGTTGCTGAAAAGATACTGAAAAATGTGGAACGACTTTGGACCTGGGTAACAGGCAGAAGTTGGAACAGTTTGGAGGGCTCAGAAGAATACGGGAAAATGAAGAAGATTTGTTGAATGGCTTTGACAAAAGTTTGGGTAATGATATGAACAATAAGGTCCAAGCTCAGGTAGTCTCAGATAGAGAGCAGGAACTTGTTGGGAACTGGAGCAAAGGGGATATTGTTATGTTTCTGCAGAGAGACTGGTGGCATTTTGCCCCTGCCCCAGAGATCTGTGGAACTTTCACCTTGGGAAGGTTGATTTAGGGTATCTGGCTGAAGAAATTTCTAAGCAGCAAAGCATTCAAGAGATTACTTGGGTGCTGTTAAAAGCATTCCGTTTTAAAAGGGAAACAGAACATAAAAGTTCAGAAAATTTGCAACCTGATAATGTAGCAAAGAAAAATTCATTTTTTTCAGGAGAATTGAAGCTGGCTGCAGAAATTTGCATAAGTAGCAAGAAGCCAAATGTTAACCACCAAGACAATGAGGAAAATATCTCCAGGGCATGTGATAGGTCTTCATGAAAGCGTCTCCCATCACAGACCTGGAAGCCTAAGAGGAAAAAATGGTTTCATGGGCTGGGCCCAGGGTCCCTATGCTGTATGGAGCCTAGGAACTTGGTGCCCTGTGTCCCAGCCACTCCAGCCATGGTTAAAAGGGACCAAGTATAGCTCAGCCCATGGTTTCAGAGGGTGCAAGCCCCAAACCTTGGCAGCTTCCACATGGTGTTGAGCCTGTCAAGAATTGAGGTTTGGGAACTTCCACCTAGATTTCAGAAGGTGTATGGAAATGCCTGGATGCCCAGGCAAAAGTTTGCTGCAGAGGCAGTGTCCTCATGGAGAACCTCTGCTGGAGCAGTGCAGAATGGAACCCCCACACAGAGTCTCTACTGGGGCACTGCCTAGTGGAGCTGTAAGGGGAAGGCCACCATCCTCCAGACCCCAGAATGGTAGATCCACTGAGAGCTTGCACTGCGTGCCTGGAAAAGCCACAGACACTCAATGCCATCCTGTGAAAGCAGCCAGGAGGGAGGCTGTACACTGCAAAACCACAGCATTGGAGCTGCCCAATACCATGGGAAACTCACCTTTTGCATCAGCGTCACGTGGATGTGAGACATGGACTCAAAGGAGATCATTTTGGAGCTTTAAAATTTAACTGCCCCACTGGATTTTGGACTTGCATAGGCCCTGTAACTCCTTTGTTTTGGTAAATTGCTTTTGTTTGGAATGGCTGTATTTTCCCAATGCCTGTACCCCCATTGTATCTAGGAAATAAATAGCTAGCTTTTGATTTTATAGGCTCATAGGCAGAAGGAACTTGCCTTATCTCAGATGAGACTTAGAACTGTTAACTTTTGGGTTAATGCTGAAATAAGTTAAGACTTTGGGGACTGTTGGAAAGGCATGATTGGTTTTAAAATGTGAAGACATGAGATTCGGAGGAGCCAGGGGCAAAATGACATGGTTTGGTTGTGTCCCCACCCAAGTTTCATCTTGAATTGTAACTCCCAGAATATTGTTGTGTGAGGGACCCAGGGGGAGGTAATTGAATCATGGGGGTGAGTCTTTCCCATGCTATTCTTGTGACAGTGAATAAATCTCATGAGATTTGATGGGTTAATCAAGGGTTTTGGCTTTTGCTGCTTCCTCATCTTTTGCTACCACCATGTAAGAAGTGCCTTTCTCCTCTTGCCATGATTCTGAGGCCTCCCCAGCTATGTGGCACAGTATGTCCAATTAACCTCTTTTTCTTCTCAGTCTCAGGTATGTCTTTATCAGCAGCCTGGAAATGGACTAATATAACATCCAATCGCTCAAAATCATTAGAATATATACATAACATTTATTAATAAACTCAATGAAGCAGAGAATGGTTGTGTTTCAATAGTTATTTGTAAATACTTTAAAACATAACGAATTATCCTGCCTTGATTACACATCATAGAAACAGTATTTAAGATCACTTTATGTATAATAAGTTTTGACTGCTGTTCTTCAAATGTTCTAATGTGAAAACTGTGACTTGTTTAATTTCATCACTAGTCCAGGAAGAAATGTTTACAGTTTACTTACTAAGAAACTGTCATTCTGTATTCTTAGGAGGCCACCTGTTGTCAGACAATGAATTAATGCTAGGAGGATAAAACATATGCTGGAAAAATGACACCTAAACAGCATATTTGTTTTCTACTTTCCACAAATTATGTGGCACTAACATCTAATAGCTCTTACTTCACTACAGGCAGTGTTTTAATGTCTTTTTGTCTTAATATTTTAATGTCTTCTATAAACAAAGACAAGGAGGGAATCACAAAACATGTTACATATCATGGTAATTATTTTATATCTGGATCTAGACTTGGATCAAATATGGGGCACTCTTGGTCCCCACATCCTACAAATTTGGCTTGACTTGTTCAATTAACAGTTAGGTAAAAACTGACAACTTCAAATGCTTTAAAAAAAATTTTTTTTTAAATACAGATTTATTTTTAAATGGTTAAATTATTGATGTACCAATTTAATCTTTCACATTTTCCTGTTATACAGAATTGGGATTGTTTGTGTTAGCTAAACCGAAACACTCCATCCTATGGTTTTTGTTTATTCTACTTGCATCTTTTCTTCTCCTTTGAAGTCTACTTCCTCATCTCCTCCACGTTTTAGATGTTAAAGTACTTCTGCTCTCCTTGTGGCTCCTCATCCTTTCAAAACTGGGAAAGCATTTATTTCATCTTTTTAAACTTGTTAACCAATAGTCTAGTCATTTCTTTCATTTCACGGAGTTTCAGCCAATGCTTTAGCTCAACCAACCACTTGTCTTTTAAACCATTCATTTCTAATCAGAAATGTGGATATGTTCAAGCATATGGCAAGGTATTTTGAGGAGCCAGTAGATCCCTGCAATTATATCATAGCAATCTAAAAGAATCCTGTTAAGGATTAGGATGACTACAATGTTCGGACTGACAAAGAAGTAGGAAGGCAGAAAGACTTGTCTCGCAGATAATCGCCTCAGAAATTTTGGAATTGAGACGAACTGCATCCACAGAGCTTAATGAGGAATAAAACAACCTCTGTAGATTTAACTCAAGCATTTATTTGAGGAGAAAGAAATGCTGCATTTCTTACGAAGGCAAATATCTTTTGTACTTCTTTTTTATGCAGGAAAATGATGGTATAAAATAACTTTAGGAAGTTCCTAAAAATCAGTTTTTCCACACAAATAATTTCCTCCCTTGAGTAAACAGGTTTAATAAACTTTTGTCCAGCAAAATTTTAATAAACCTAACTGGAATCACTGAGACCAAACCCAAAATACTATAAATATCTTTATTTGCCTTTCGCTTCTGAGTCACTATTAAGATTATCAAGATGTTGTTCATCCTTTCTGAAATAACTTTAATAAACTTTGCTTTGCTTCAACAGATTAATCTGGTGGTCCTTTGGGGGTTGGGGAGCAGTAAGGTAGTTGACAAGTCTTAAATACATTTGTAATGGGGATTGTTTCTGCTGCTGTTTTCTGAAGTTGACTTGTTTTAGCACAGATGGCCCTGTGGGGGCCTCTAGGGTCTGTTCTCTGCACTAAAAACGCCAGGGAGGTATTCTGTTTCTAAAGCTATTGCAATTTTGTTTTTATAAACCTGCCCTAATTATTAACTGAAACTTCTTGGAACACTTTCCCATTTCTGATTTCTATTTCTAGAAACTACATTTCTGATAGAGTTGTCTAAATTTAGGTAATTTAAATAATCATTTCTAGCAAGAGATTTTAGGAATATATAACAGCCGAGGTCTCTGAATGCAATTATTTCAAGATTCTCTAAGCTTGTCTTTGGATGTGTTCTCTTTATGAATAGGCAAGACACTTGGACAAAAATATCTGTCACTCAACTAATAATTGTGGTTGATTTAGCTGATTTGCCTGACATAAATTTATCTTTTCTTCTCACAAGAGGTACCTGGAATCTTCCTGAATCTGAGACTTTATCTGAAAGAACAACTTTTTAGTAGTGATTTATCACATTATTGAGTTCAAAGAGCAGGACAACAAAAGGGTGTACTCCAGATTAGAGATCTGTGAACACAATGCAATTACTTCTTTATTTTATACTCTCTGAGGCCTAAATCAAATTACAATGATAAGGTATTCACTTCAAAATAACTTCCAACAAAAATAAATTAGAAAATATAAATAAATTAATATGACCTAAAAGTTAGTGAGAAATGGACAGGTTTCAATAAATAAAAACTTTTTCATCCACATTCAGAATGATCAGAAATTACATGAAGCCATTGGAACCAATTTTTGGTTTGTAAATGCACAGGTGATGTTTTTCATAAATGAAATAAATTGCAGCGTATGCTACCTTGGGTTTCAAGATAAAATATTTACAGATTAATGTTTTCTGAAATTTAAAATATTTTTATAAGAGATACTGTTAATAAGAAAGAGAATATAACTTATTTTAGAGAAAAGAATTAATACTTATAATACCCAATAAATCCTATAAGTAATATGAACATTCAAATTTAAAACAGGGAAAAATAAATAGGTAATTATAGAAATTGAAATATAAATGGTTAATTATTTGAAAACATTTAATTTTGCTAGTAGCCACATAAGTAAAAATTAAAATACCAATTGGATAAAACTTTTCAGCAGACATATTGGCAAAAATTTTAGAAGTGGAATTATAAAGTTTTACTGTGCATGTAAATATCTGGGAATGTCTTTAAAGTGCGGATTGTTTGTTAGGTCTGGGAAGGGACCTGAGAGTCTGTATTTCTAACAAGCTTCCAGAAGATGCTGGTGTTGGTCTGAGATCCACACACTGAGAATAAAAAGCTTAACAGACACTTAGAAACCCACTGACTTAAAAAAAAAAATTCAGCCAGGAGGGGTGGCTCATGCCTATAATTCCAGCCCTTTGGGAGGCTGAGGCGGGAGAATCACAAGATCAGAAGATCGAGACCATCTTGGCCAACATGGTGAAATCTCGTCTCTCCTAAAAATCCAACAATTAGCCAGGCATGGTGGCAGGCACCTGTATTCCCAGCTACTCTGGAGGCTGGGATAGGAGAATCACTTGAACCCGTGAGGTGGAGGTTGCAGTGGGCAGAGATCACACCACTGCACTTCAGCCTGGGTGACAAGAGAGAAACTCCATCTCAAAAAAAAAAAAAATATATATATATATATATATATATATATATATATATATATATATCCCTTAAGCCTGAAAATAAGTGTCTAAAATCTCATATGCAATAGGCTAATTCATCATTCCTAAGAGGGCAACATTAGGTTTTACCATAGCCAGATGACATCTTACAGTGAAATCTCATGAACCTATTAGCATCGGGGTTCATCAGATTAGCTGGTTTTCAATGAAGCATGATGTTGAAAGAAGGGGATACAGAAAAGTTATGTTCCCACTGGAAACAAAAAAGAGGCAAATATCTAGAACACAAAGAGATGACTAGGTGGATAGGTAGCAGGGCCTGTGTGGCAAAATGACAGTGTCCTTCCTATCTTTACAGGGGATCTCTTAAAAGAACAAGGAGCAGTACTAGGAAAGGGAAGTGTGTTAGAGATGGATTTTCATCCTAGACATCAGCACAGAGGGAGCCCTGAAAACTGTGAGTACAGAATGAACAGTGGGAAATAAAAAGGTAAACACTTTCTGGTTGTATCTGTTTTTAAAGACAATAACAACTACTGTATAACGTTGGGGTTTGGAATATAAAATCATTCTTTGGTTTAAAAATACTGAATTTAATAGAATTGAATATTTTCATACTAGAAATAATTGCCTATGAAAAACTAAGAAATACAAGGAATCAAAAACATGAATCAAGTTGTTTATTACTGCTTTATTTCTCATAAAGCTTGTGATTATACGCAGATTCTAAAAATCAAGTTTAAATCCACTTTGTATTGCTGTACTCAACAAAGCCAGTGTAGTAAATACTGTGATTTTCTGTAACGTCCGGCATCAGCTCTCTCCTCGTGTTAATTCTGCTCAGGGCCCGGCATCCCAGGGAACTTAAAGCAGCAGAGCAATGTCTACTTCCGGGGTTTATGTATATTACACTGCTCAGAATGCCTTTAGAATTCTGACTTTCCTGGCAAGAGAGGACTATACTTGCAGTAAGGGTCTATTGACTGGCCTAGTGTCTGAACATGAAACACAGCATAAAAAGATTCAACGGGGCTGTGGTATTTGTATGACGTCTACATCATGCATTTTTCAGAGGGGTTGCACAGTAAATATAAAGATGTTACAGTCTCGTTATCTTTCAGAGGAGACGTGTCGATACTCTTTTGAAACAGCTATGGATTAAAAGCTAGCTAAGGGATAAAGAAAAGTTAAAGTGTAATGATCATTTTGAATGAATGAAGGGGAGCTATCAAGTGGAGGGCTCAAGAAATCCGTGTGATATCTCACATTTAACCTCTCTCACATTCATCACCCAAAAGAGAAGGTAAACATACGTGAATTACATCAGCAGATGACACTAAAGAAAGCTCATCATTAACTCCAATAGAGGGCAATATTTTCATAAAAGAGACTCTTTGAATTGGGAAATGAGATCATAAAATTCCTAAGTGAAATGTCATTTTAAAACATTCCGTGTTTATCAAGACATCAGCATCTGGCAATAGAAAAAAAAAACTACAATGTCTTTTCCTTCTCTTCCTCCACCTCCTTCTTCCTTAACTGTTTATTATACAAAGTTCGTTATGGACGAAATTGAAAATACACATAATTAAAACAAATAAACATTAATAGCTACCATTAACATTTCGCTTTGTATTTTCCAGACAATTTTATGTATATAACACATTCACTAACATTTTTTAGTTTCTCTAAGTTTAAACTTTTTAATGGCAATCTCTTTCTCTATTAATAAAGTTTATTTAAATATTGTATATCCTGTATTCAAGATTTATCCATGTTAGCATATATCAGAATGTTCTTTTAAAGCCTGAATAATGTTTCATTACATGTATATACCACATTTTCTTTCTCTATTCATCCACTGACGAACACTTGGGTTGCCACCCTTTGGCTATTTTGAATAATGCTGCTGTTAACATGGATGTAGTCCCTGCTTTCAGTACTTTTGGAGATATATTAGGAAGTGGGATTGTTGTATTACATAATAAATTGTTTATAATATAGTATAGTAACTACTATACTGATTAAAAAAAAAAGTGCTGCACCGTTTTACATTCTCACCAGCAGTACACAAGGATTCCAACTACTTTTCTTTGAAGGATAGGAGATTCCATTTTTCCCCCACAAATACTTGGAAAGCTTTCTTCCTAATATCTGATACCCCCTATTAAAATACCATATTTGCTCAAGTAGAACAATTTTCTTTTTATATAAATAGAAAGGAATTTATAGATGATAAATAAGTGCAAATGTGACATATGCCAACTTGCCATTGCTTTGATACTGACCTGGTATTCCCTATTTTTCAGTCTGCCAAAAATATCCCAGATATTTCTGTCATCCATGAGGATTACAAAACTTTGTGATTAAATATTTTAAGTCTTTAAAGAAAAATAATTCATAGAAAATTGTAGGTATAGAAAATGCACTTTGTTGTGACTTTTACTCACTGCCAAACAGAGACCAAAAAATAAAAAAGGGAAATAAACAATACTTCAGAAATTAAAACAAAAGCTTGATGGAATCTACTATTTTGGTTCCATCCATTATTGTATAACACATAAGCACAACTATCTCTCCGTTGCTTAAACATTCCTTTCTTTCAAGGCCTCTTCATAATGATCATATATGCTTCTGTGGGTATTGATTGCATGCTATTGAACAAAGGAATACATAGAACACTAATCTGGTTGATATTTTTACCTAGTACACATATCATTTCAAATTATTTCAATTCTTAGGGAAGGTTAGTAGGGCATAGCATTATTAGATTGTCAAGCACACAAAACCTCTCATCCATTTCAGTGGTCGTAAGCCATTTCAACAGAGATAACTGTAATTGCTGACTGCAGGGTACAGTGGGGGGAAAAAAGAATCAAATGGGAAGTTTTAAACATTGTGGTCAATGAACACGTCAGTAAAGTGAAAGTATTAATTGTCCCATTACTGCCTACGATTAAGAAGGCTTCAAAATATCTTGACTTTTGCTCCTTATCTAAAAATTGATATTTGATTTACCCGATTTACTAGTTTTTTATTCTAAGCTCTCAAATCAGGGTAAAATTATAGACTCCTAGTTTTGTCTGCAATAGGACTAACATATGTGGAGCATGTGGGATTTGCGAATAGTGAGCTTTGCTGGGCCAACAGCCTCAATGCCAGCCTAATTGTTCCAAGTAGTAGTTTGTTCCTTAATGAGGATTCCACGATGTAATTGTTGTTGAAAAATAATGATTACTTTAGGACAGATGGCAAAGTGGCAAGATGGGGAAACTGTCCATATAATTCTGACTCTAAATCCTGAGCTTGATGAAGGATAAGCGTTTGAATGAATACTCCAGGAGAGGTATTTATAACAGCTCTGAATCACTTACTGCTCAGCTCTTCATTCTCTTTTCCTTAAATAATGTAAGCTTTGCCTGTAGGGCTGAAAAAACGATGACAATATTAATCTTTAATTAAATATTTTGAGTAATGCCAAAGCATTGTTATATTTGTGCCTGTGTGTATTCTAAATTCTAAAATGCAAAAATAAAAAATAAAATTGGAAGTCTAGAAAAATATATTTTTTAAATTAAAGCATAAATAGCTCAACCATCTGGATTTTTTTAGATTAAATGTGAATACCCTTTTTTTTGGCTTTTATATTTGTTTCTGTGGCTGTAGACCTATGTTCAAACATCATCTACTTCAGCACACACCTCTCCAGGACTATGAGCATACAGACATATCTGTTATTTAATTTAATAAAGGAAATATTTGGTACATTGCATCAAAAATTAATTTTAAACTGATCCATTACTATTCATAAACCAATAATTTGCTTTTTGACTAGATCATCTACTATATTAGAATATATAATACTGTCAAAATTTTTCTTCATGTAACTTTAAAACCCACTTAACCAAGCATGAAGAAAATTAGGGATTTATTACAGCAGATGTTTTTAAGCTAAACTCAGTAAAATAAACTCAGTAAAATATTGAAATATTTAAAAAGTTGTACATGTAAGTTTACATACACTTTATTTTTTTAAGTGATTTTAGCATTCATTTAATTGCCATTAAAAGTGGTCTGTAAAGAATATCAAAATACGTACAGTGTTATGGTATACATGTTTTACAAAGGATTTTGCCTGTTTCTGAGGTTCTTTTTTTAGATATATCTGTCTTAGAGTGGACTTGTATAAATCAGAGCACACACTAGTTGTCTCATTGGTTCAGTACATGCGTTCCAATTGCTGTATCAGCCATTTTTATTAACCACCACTACTGCTTAGCTATTGACAATGTGGGTACTTTACTTCACAGTCTCCCTTTGTGTTGATAGATCTGTCTAGTTATGAATGATATATTACAACACATTTCTAGCATTCATTCATTTTGGAACACTTTTTGAGCACCACTAAATACCATGCAACGTGCTCCATAAGCCATTTAAGTGAAGATAAGATCTGGTATTAGAAAGGTAATTAGAGGTCTTATCTTCAAAAATATGCATGACAGGCTAAGGATTTCAGAATTTATTTGTAGAAAATAAAAAGATATTGGAGAGTTTTTAGCTGAGGGATGACACATTGAATTTGCATTTTTCCATGGATCATTCTGGCAGTAGCATGAGAAATGAATTTGAGTTCAGAAGCAAAAGTGTGAGAGAGACAGAAAACTCACTTCTGCCAAGTGGAGGCTAGAATCTAAGATAGTAGACTGATTTCAGGAATATTTGGAAGAAAAAAATTCACAGAACATAAATCAATTTAGCTATAATTGAGATAGAGAAGATAGAGGAAGAAATGACATTGAAAGGAAAACTAATATTTCAGTTTAGGGTTTGTGTTTTGCTTTGTTTTTTAAATTTTATTTCCAGTTGGAAATGTACAGCAGACATCTAGAGATGCAAAGTTTAAGCCTGGAGAATAAGTTTAGGATTAAATGAGATTTGAAAACCATCATTTTTGTAGTAGGTAAGTCATACAAATAGGTGAAATTGTGAGAATACTTAAAATGAGAAGAGTAATAGGACAAGTTCTGAGTCTTGAATTGTATGACTTTTAAATTTTCAAGGATGGACATATGAAGAAGGGGTCCTTGAAAGAGAAAAGGAATGAGCAGAAAAGTTGTGGAACAACCAGAAGATACACTGTCATTAAGGCAAAAGAATAGAGAGTTTAAAGAAAGAGGGAAACTTAAATAGTGTCAAGTGATGTGGATATGAACAGAAAAACACTCATTTTTAAATTTGGCAGTTTATGAATTGTTACTGATCAATGAAACCATCTTTACAAATCTGCTTTCCTCTTTCAACAGACTTGACAAATTATACTAAAAAACAATCTAATTATTTAACTGATGTTATATTTTTCTATTTTATATGAAGAAGCAAATCAGTATACATGTTTATATGATGTTATCAAATATTCTATATTTTTCCAATTATGTTTACTCAGATAATTCAATTGCTAAAATGAGTATTATGAGCTCATTCAATGAAAAATTTTATACATCATAATTTTCCTGGATATGTTTTCACTTCACCCTAGTAGAGCAGTTGGGGGCAGTAAGGGGGAAGGATGGGATTTTTACACAAGCAAAATCTAGTCATTGGATGAGGGTTGACTTAGAGATTGGTGTAATTTAGGACAGGCATAATTTCCCCTGACTGTTTTGGTCACGGGAAATTCATAGGAAGGTACTAGGCTTCCTGTCATTGAGTAACATGCCCGGCAGCTAAGAGAATGATGCTCAGTCCTGAAATCAGGTTCTGGGCAACACCATACCCTTTCCTCATCATTCTTGTAAAATTAACACACACAACCTGGCATGTAGTAAGTGTTAACTGATCTTATTACATGTTTGAATAAAATACCTAAAGACTTTACATGGCTACAAGACTTTGCATTGCCTAGCCCCTACAAAACTCTTCATCCTCAATTTGTGCACTTGTTCAAGTTTCCCTCACCCCTATCTATATTTCATATTTCCTAAACTTGTCATCCTCCTAGTCTGCAAATATAAAGTTCCCTTTAGCTAGAATCCACCACCATCTTCCAGATTCATTATTACTTTCCTTTAATTCACAACTCAAAACCAACTGTCCCTCTGTAGGGATTTCTGTAACTCCCAAAACATGGGTTTCTCCTGCTTGATATTCTCATGGCATTATGTGACTTTCCTTCAAAGAATTTAAGACCATTGAAACTAAATTAACATTTGGTTGACTGTTGATTCATATAGCTATTACCTCCACTAGACAGGAAGCTCCATGAGGGCAGGAGATAGTTTGTTACTTGCCTCAATACCTAAGCAATAAATATGTCCTCAGTACCTAGCAAGAAAAAATTATTTGAAGAAATGAGTTAATTAATAAACCCATATTGATTACATGTTATGAAATGAATAAACATTTTCTATAATGGATACAATAAAATAATAGAATAATCCAATCCTAAATTTTAGGATTTTCTTTATCAGGTCTCTCTGTTTTACAAAGCTGTATTTAAAACAAACAAATAAAAAACTACTGGTATATATTTATATGTAACAGGGAATTGATCCTAATTAGTTGTGGTCTACTTAACTATAGGAAGGATTCACTTAGTGAACTAAGGGGTTCCATTAAATAGCAGTAGCATTTTTTCTTTGTTTTCTATAGTGAACTAAGAAAAGCCTGCAGCTGAGAGTAGGTAATTCTTGCATACCTCGCTGTAATCTGGACCATCATGACAATAAAGTGTATTATTCTCTTACTAAATCTTTTAATCTTTACAGCTGAAAATATGTTTCTGACTCTAGTATGAAAGATCTCTCTTTGATTCGATTTACTAAAAAGTGCTCAAATTAGGAGAGAGATCCAAGATGGCGATGTAGCAGCAGCTCAGGATTGTAGCTCCCAGTGAAAGCACAGAGAGTGAGTGGATGCCGCAATTGCAGACGAATTTTTGATGCCCACAAACTGGGAGATTCCCAGCGAAGGAGCCACACGGGTCGCCAGCGCAACTCTTTTGGCCGGCGCGGCACTTCTCAGTGTGGAGTATTCAGGACTGGGTGCCCTTTTAGTCGGGCTCGGCTGGTTCCATCCCCACAAGGAGAACAGCAATTGGAAGCGCTGAGGACTGACAGCAAGCACAGCTGAACCCGGGAAGGCCCAGCTCTGTGGGGAAGGGGCGCCCCCCTGAAGGAAAACTAAGAAACAGAAAAAAAACGTCATAACCAACAAGCCGGACATCCAGTCAGAGACCCAATCTGAAAGTCAGCAATTACAAAGACGACTGGTGGATAAATCCACAAAAATGGGAAGAAACCAGTGCAAAAAGGCTGAGAACACCCGAAATCAGAATGCTTCTCCTCCTACAGGGGATCGCAGCTCCTCATCAGCAAGAGAACAAGGCTTGATGGAGGATGAGCGTGATGAACTCACAGAATCAGGCTTCAGAAGGTGGATAATAAGAAACTTCTGTGCGCTAAAAGAACATGTTCTAACCCAATGCAAAGAAACTAAGAACCTTGAAAGAAGATTTAATGAAATGCTAACGAGAATGGACAAACTTAGAGAGGAATCTAAGTGAATTGATGGAGCTGAAAAACACAACACGAGAACTTTGTGAAGCATGCACAAGTTTCAATAGCCGAATTGACCAAGCAGAAGAAAGGATAACAGAGTTGAAGATCAACTCAATGAAATAAAATGAGAAGGCAAGATTAGAGAAAAAATGGTAAAAAGGAATGAACAAAGTCTCCAAGAAATATGGGACTATGTGAAAAGACCTAATCTACATTTGATAGGTGTACCTGAATGTGACGACGAGAATGAATCCAAGCTGGAAAATACTCTTCAAAATATTATCCAGGAAAACTTCCCCAAACTAGCAAGGCAGGCCAATATTCAAGTCCAGGAAATACAGAGAACACCACAAAGATATTCCTCAAGAAGAGCAACCCCAAGGCACATCATCGTCAGATTCACCAGGGTTGAAATGAAGGAGAAAATGCTAAGGGCAGCCAGA
>CAUYQU010003162.1:0-64593 GCA_963574635.1 Cheracebus regulus
TGGGGCTCCTCCACTGGGAATGTCCTGGTCCGTGGGCAGCGAAAATTTATTGGTAAGTGTGGCGTCCACTGGCTCTTTGCACTTTTACTGGGAGCTGCAATCCTGAGCTGCTAGTGATCGGCCATCTTGGATCTCTCTCAATTTATTTCTCTTAAAGTTAACTCTTATCAATTGTGTTTATGACTCAGTTTAGTTACAAAGATCATCAGGACTACCTTTTTATTGCTTAATTTCTATAATATATTCCAGATTGAAAATTATAATTCATAGTTTCAGACTATGTAATATAGTTAGTCAAAGGTTTAATATTTATCTGTAGATTTTGTTGGTTTAAATTATTCAAGCCCATAGTGACTTGAAAGTCCAAATTTTGTGGATGAAAATACTTAATTTATTAAATTGACTAAATTGGCATTTTAATAATATTTATTAACTATTTAAATTGATTAAATAATTTTAATTCTGTCTTTTTTTCATGGCTTCCTCCTTCATAGATAACATCATTTGAAGTCTATAGAAAGCTTCCTGACACATATTACAATACACATTTTATTCATTTACAAAAACGTATCTTCTGTCCCTTGGATTACATATCACATTTTTTAATGTTGAACAACTTTCTGTTGCTTTTCTGAATAAATAAATGGCAATGCAAAACAAATAATAAGCAGACTGATAATATAAATGTTTAATTTCATTTAATTGACAATGGCATGTTTAGAGCTAAATTGCTTCATTGGCAAATATTTAACTGTTGGAGGTCTTTCTCCCTTCCTATCTTAATCTCTCCATGCTCTGCATGAATTCTGTGGTCTCTGTAGGAAGTAGTATAACAGATCTATGAGCATCCAAAAAGTGGTCTTGAAGGGATTTCACAGAGCAAGTATCAGAACATGTTGCAACTCATTTCTGAGGAAGTTCCCCTAAGCTTCGTGTCTATACCATAACAATGATCTGTTGGTCTCCTCTTCATGCATTTACTCATGCATGCATGCATTCATTCATTCATTAATCCAAGATACTTTCTGGATGTCCTTGTCTTCAGTAAGAAGGGCCTAATAGTGGAATATTATATGGGCATTGCCAATGGACAGAAGCATTCTTCTCTTTGCATAAAGTCACATGGCAAGCATAACCATCTCCCTTTCCATCTTTTGGGACTCTATTTTACCCCAGTGGGATGATGATAAATGAGGAGGAAAGGAGCCCCAAAAAGTCATGCAGAAAGACAGTTTTAAGGCTCTTAGAAGGCTGTTCAATTCATATGTTATTTGAAATATCTAGAGAATTCGTGGAAGATTCTTTCTATGGCTTTTCTTGAATACTATTGAATAAAACTCTTCTTACGCGAACAGGCCTGATACAGTTTCTTATTTTATGCCTTTGCTCCTAATGCGCCTTTTGGCTAGGATGATTTTACCTCTTCTGCCAGATGGAATATGATCCATCCTCCAAGGTTCAGTTTAAATGGAACCAAATCCCCTCTTCAAAGCCTTCTCTAACTCTTCTGGCAGGAGTAATTTCTTCTTCCTCTGAATTTCCTTAGCATCTTTATTTACCAACATGATGACCTTAGACATTTTCAACATACATAATAACTATGTGTGTACTTCAGATGATAAGCTTTTGGGAAGGAATAGGTATTATTTATCTTTGAATTCCCCACCTTTCCCAGATAAACATTTTCCATGTACTATGCTGTCAACATATGTATACGAAATACTAATTAAACAGTAACTCTCATTTCCATACAAGGAAGAGCTCAAAAATTACAGTTGAACATCACAGCTTTTCCCATCTCCAGGTAGTCTGTCTCCTTTAAAAATAAAAGGCTGGAGAATCAGCCTATCTGAAAAAGAAAAGAAAACAAAACAAAATCAACCCTCCACTAATAATGGCAGCTATAAACCAGATGTTACACCTTCTAAGCTCCAGGAATACAGCATAACCTGATTTCCCAGGAATTTCAGCACTTTTGAATGTTTGATTCTGCATTAAAATTCTGAACATCAACATTGAGGGGCTGATTAGTTAACTGATCACTCAGATTCTTTAATCTTCCTACTTCTTTCCCTGTTCTGCTTGACCCTTAGATAAAACGTGACAACAGAAAAGCTAGAACTAAAGCTCTGACCAAAGAATATCTGGGGAAAGAGTGTATGGATTAAATTACTTGTGTATTTTGATTATAAATCAAATTTAAATGACAACCATCCCAATTAGAGCTTCCATTTAAGTAATTTGAATTTATCTGTACTTTTGTTATTTTGTTTTCTGGACATCCTTGTCTAAATATGGTGTAATCTAGGGCAACAGAGGTAATTCTCCTTTCTGATGTACTTCACTGGCCATTATGTATTGTGCTAGACCATTTTTTTTGTTTATTGGTGAGAAGTCATATCCAGGTCACATGGTAAGTTAATGTTAGACCTCAGCTTTGTAATCTGTGTTTTCTGTTTTCTAAATCAGAGCTTTATATATGTGTTAAAAGCCAGATGCCATTAAATACCAAGCTCCTTTAGGGCGCACGCACACAGACACACACACACACACACAAACACACAGAAAGATTCCATTAGCAAATAATTTAACGCCAATGGAATTTTTCCAGAAAAGATCTATTACCCAATGTAAGAGAAAGAAGTAATAAGATAAATGTAATAGATTTAAAATAAAGGTAAGGAAAACAGTCTGGAAGTTCTTCAAAAGACTAAAAATAGAGTTAACATGATCCAGCAATTCCACTCCAAGGTATATATCCAAGAAAAAACAGGTAAACAAACATATACCTACACAAAAACGTGTACATGAAAGTTCACAACTGCATTATTCATAATAGCCAAAAAAGTAGAAACAACTCAAATGTCCATCAACTGATGAATGGATAAACAAAATACTGTGTCTTTATACAACTGAATATTATGTAGCTATAAGAAGGAATGAATTAGTGATCCACGTCACGGCATGCATGCACCTTGAAAACATCTGCACAGAAGTTTATGTATTTTATGATTTTATTGATATGAAGTGTCCAGAATAGACAAATCTGAGGATTCAGAAAACAGTGTCTGCCAATGGTAGGAAAGGGACTTGGGGCTCAGGGCACCAGGAAATATGGAGTAACTGTAAATACATACGAGTCTCCTTTTGGGGTACTGAATATATTCCAAAATTGATTGTGGTGATGGATAATTGTTCAGCTTTATGAATATACCAAGAACCATTAAATTGTGTACTTATTTAAGTGAGTAAATTGCATGATATGTGAATTATATCTCAATAAAGCTGTACATACATATCTTTAAGAAGGTGAGCTTATAGGGGCTTAGCATTCATTTATTCATTTATCATTCACTATTTTATTCATTCACGTACACAAATGCACTACCCCAGACTGGCCTTCTCTGACATTGCCACCTCTCTACCTCCATCTCTACCTCTAGACTGAGAATGTCCTCATTTAATACCCCTCAATTATCTTTCAGAGCAGGTATCACATTTCTAATCACACTGCAGTCTTCGTAACAAAGGATCTCACCCATTCTGATCATTGATGTGTCTGCAGTACCCTATATAATGGGTATGGCTCATGAAAATAGTTTCAGTGATTAAAATATGAAATGTTGGATACTGCTAATAAATGGGAAGACCCTAAAACATCCTAAGAGATCAAATAAATATAATTGTATGAATGGATACATGTTAATAATAAAAAGGAAGAGCAGAAAAGGTTAACATTCTTTTAGTTGGAATTTAATCCAAATCATCCAAGTTTATATAAACCATGCTCCAGATCAAAAGAAATCATAGATGGATTTCAAGGAGACCATAATGTTCTTGATACCATGTGCAAAATTTTCCTGGTATATCTACTTTCTCTGGGAGACTATATATACTTGTTATCATATTTTTAAATAGTGAATGAGCCCCAAGAAGCCACTGCTAGACCTTGATCAAAAAGGGACAAATACAAGTAAAATTCAGTACAGAAACAGTCCACATTTTCACTGTCTCTGTCAATCCAAAACTAATTTCCACTGATAATAACACTTAAATGTAAACGTGATATATGCCTCCATTTTTATTTCTACTTCCATTGCTTTGTCTCTGGCATTTGCAGTTTCCTGGCTAGACCACTGTAACAGCAGCCTAACTACTCTTCCTACCACCAGCAGAGAGATGCTCACATTCTTCTTCAGTGAATCAGTAATTCACAGATGCTATGGCACACAAAACTTGAGTGGCTGACTACAGTATGCATATCTGCAACTATAATTGTTTTATTTCTCTTTTTTCAGTTAGTCCATATAAAAGAGATGATCAGACTCCTATGAACAAAGACCATGATTAATCATCTTTATATTCATATCTGCAACATAGTAGATGTTGAATAGTTATGTGTTTAGTTGAATGGATTTGTCACCCCCAAATGCCTAATATGTGCTTTGCATATGTGAGATGTTTAATAATGTTGAACAAATGAATGGTATTTCTATATGCTATGTATTCATGTAGATGCATATTCTATGTTTTCATTATTTAGTCTTTCTTCTAAAGTCCTTGGGTCAGGTGGGAAAGCAAAAGCCTTGAAAACAGCAGGAGTTTACTTCCACATATGGTGCTTTAAAAAACCAATGTGTCTTAAAATCAGGCAAATCCCATTAACAGAATAAAACCCCAGTATACACTTACAGCACTGAGTGGATGAAATTTAATGGAATCCTGAAATTGCCATCTTATTCGAGGGAGGTTTCAAGATATTTTAGTATTTTTATGTAAATTTATAATGCTTTGAATTCTAAAAGCTGTTTTATCAAGGATTTTTCCACTGTGTAGAATTAGCCTATTAGGTTTATTCCATTTTTCTCTTTCTTGTAAAGCTTTAGTATATATTTAGTTATGACCTAATAAAGACATTATACAACAAAACATACTGATGCTCAAGTAGCTGCTCTATTGTGGTGCCATAAGCAGCACAAAGGGCTTATTTTGTTCCTGCTTCTGGTTCTGTATTGGCTCATTACCAGAAGCATTTAACTCAGATAGCTAGATCTACTGTGTTTTGTTTGGTAGGCAATAAATTTTCAAAAGAGAGGGTAAATGCTTAGATTTTAAAAAGTTCAGCATATCATTATAACTCTAAAATATACAAATGAAAAGGCATTTAAAATCTTTATAGAGCGTAACGATGTTAGGTTATCAGTGTCCAATCACCTTGCATTATGTTATACACAATGAGCAATTGTACAGCTCCAACTTCCAAAACAGCATTTAGCAAAATGAATCCCCAGAAATCTGTCAACCACAGAAATGTGTGTCCCATGTTCTCTGGTGGCACTTCCTTCCTAGTACCCTAGTCTTTCCATTCAGCCATTAACTATTAGCATTGGGCAAATTTTTGAGGCTTGATTACATCATCTTTTGTAAAGAATCTAGAATCTTTATTTGCATTAAAGTCATGGGGTTGAAGTAGATGAAATATTGAGGCACTTTCTAGTTGCAAGGTCTAGTATTTCAGAATTTAGCCAATATTCTCAGCCTGAGTAAAATAAGGCTAATTTTAGCAAGATATAGATAAGTCTACGCATGCTCTCCCAACTTTATTTTGTGTTCATGTTTAGAATCTACCTCTACAATACCACAATAAGCAATTCAAGAAGAGATTACCTCTAGTCTCACTATTCAAAGTCTAATGGAAATAGTCAACCTTTGACTACATTCTTGTTTTTAAATTTCTTAATATTTGAGCTTGTTTTGCATTTCTTCTTTCTCCAGCTTCTAGGGTATTTCACATTCTAGTGCTCTTTCTTTACGTCAACTCTTCTTTCTCAGCTTTGTTTCTGGCTCCCCTTTCTGGCTCCCCTTTCTCTCTTGCCTATTTATATATTAACATCTATTCCACACCTAACCAGACTTTCCCTTGGCCTTTTCCCTTATTTTAAATATTATTTGATTGTGATCATATTTATTTCTATGAATGAATCAATTACCCCAAATTAATATGCTATAGTTATTTCCAACTAACAAATTTTAAATTAGGTGAATCCTTTCCTTCAAACATAGACCTATCAAGTGGTCAAGTACTTTACCTCTTAGACTTAGGAGTTTTCTATTGCTTGTAATGGAATTCCTAAAATTAGGTAATTTATGGAGAAAAATAATTTTTTTCTTACAGAAATGGAGGCAGAAAATTTCAAGGCTGATGGACTGCATCTGGTGATGGCCTTCTTGCTGATGGAAAGTCTGGAGAGAGTCCTCAAGCAGCACAGGCATCACATGGCAAAGGGACTGAGTATGCAAGCTCAGATCTATTTTCCTCTTCTTATGAAACCACCAGTCCCACTCCTATGATAACCCATTAATCTAATAGTCTGTGAATGAATTAATCTATTCACGAAGGCAGATCCTTCATGTTCCAATCACCTCTTAAAGGCCCCACCTCTCAATGCTACCACATTGGGAATTACATTTCAACATGAGTTTTGGAGGGAGTAAACATTCAAACCATAGCAATAACTAAGTGGTTTTGAAATAAATTGGAAGAGTATTACAAATAACAGAGCTAAAAATGACTACTTACAAAAATTTGAGTACACATAATTGTTAAAACTGATATTGAGAGAAGTTGCACCATTGCTTTTCAACGAAATTTTGCTTAAAACCTCTGTTCACAGAACACTGGCATGATGAACTTTGGGTCTGTCTCAAGATGGAAACTCCTGAATTCACAAAAATATAATGATATGGTAGGTATTTTATATGAGGTAAAGCAATGAATTTTCAACCCAGAATACTGGGAAAGACCCTATTTCTAGGTACTGTATATGAGAATATTACAGCTGGGATTGGAATAGGAAAGAAGAAACAAATGGAGCTTTTAATCTAGTGTGAAAAATGCTTCAACTATTGTAATTATACATGAAAAACAAATATATACTTATTTGAAATCTTAAATAACATTAAAGAAAGACTTTGGATTTTTCTGTTTAACCAGTAGCACTTTGTTTTTCTAGTCATTATGCTTGAATTTACTCTTTTGGCATTGATGCTTGCATTCTTCAAATCTTCCTTAATCAGCAGGATTTCAGAATAGAATTAATTCTTAATTATCTGCAGTAATGGAGAGCATAAAAATAGTAGAAAACAAAATAATACCAGCAAAAGTAAGTAACATTATATAAAAAGGAATTTGTTATTCCAAATGTATCAAATATCTAAACGTATGAAATAAAACCATAAAATTTTTAGGAGAAAACATAAGTGTAAATCTTCTTGACTTTGAATTAGCAATAGTTTCTTAAATATGACACAAAGAATACAAGTATACAGAGATAACTGGACTACATCAAAATTAAAAACTTTTGTGCATCAAAGGACATTATCAAGAAAGTAAAAAGAAAACCCACAGAATGGGAAAAAATATCTTCAAATTATGTGTCTGATAAAGATCCAGTATCAACACTATATAAAGGACCCATAACTCAACAACAAAAAGAAAAACAACCCAATTAAAATTTTGACAAATTATTTGAATAGATATTCCTTCAAAGAAAATATGCAAATAGCCAATTAGTAAATGAAAAAATGTTTAGCATTTTTAGTCATTTAAAAAATGTAAATCAAAATCACAGTAAGATGTGATATACCACCTAACACTATTTCCTATATTTATGTCTATGAAAATAACAAGTGTGGTAAGGATACGGAAATACTTTCATATATTGCTGGTGAGGCTATAAAATGAATCAGACACTGTGGACCAATTTGGCAGTTCCTCAAAGAGTTAAACATAGAGTTACCATATGACCCAGTAATTCCATGCCTAGATATATACTCAAGAGAACTGAAAGCATATGTTCACAGAAAAGCTTATACTCAAATATTTACAGCATCATTATTTATAATAGCCAAAATGTGGAAACAATCCAAATGTTCATTAATTGATGAATGGGTTAACCAAATATGGTATATCCACTTAACAGAATATGATTCAACCATTTTGGAAATGAAGTACTGATACATCTCCCACAAGGATGAACCTTGAAAACATTATGCTCAGTGAAAGAAGCCAGTCACAAATGGCCACTACTGTATAATTCATTTATATGAAATGTCGAGAATAGGCAAATCCATAGAGACACAAGGTAGACTAGTGATTACCAGGGGACAGTGGGTATATGTGGTTTCTCTTTGGGGTGATGAAAAAGCTCTGGAATTAGATAGATGGTTGCACAATATTGTGAGTATACCAAAGATCAATTCATTATATATTTTAAAAAGGTTGAAATGGTGAATTTATGTTATGTGAATTTTTTGTCAATAAGAAAATTATTTTCAAGTAATTAGAATGTTGTATTTATTCAGCTTTACAAGGGAATCAGAAAGCATGCATACATTCACCCTGTTATGCCTTCCTTATTTCTAGTTAGGCCTCCAGCAGAATGATTCATTAAAGCAAGTCATTGTTGATAAGCCACAATGTATACAAGCCATGAGTACTCTTTTTTAGATCTATTGAGAAATAGCATTTCTAGATATTCAAAGCAGAAAGAGATTTAACATAAGGAGTTGGTATATTAAACATCATTTAAGAATGGAGAGTGCAACAGCAGTTCTCCAGGCTATGATGGGTTTCCAAAGAATCAGGAAGTTTCTCTGGACACCCAGGTAAGGAATGGTGCCAAACTGCTACCTAATGTCCCAGTTGCTGGAGCCATCACACAGGACGTTCACAGGTGTGGCCCAGAGGTTGCCACAAAAACTCTTGTTTCCAAGGCCCATGATTCTTAACTAGATTTGAGCAACTCTTTTTTTCTCTTCTCTCTCTTTTTTTTCTTTTTTGGCACAACGGGAAATGCAACTAGAATCCTAGAGGCAAAAAAATCTTGGAAATGTTGCTTATAAGCTCCTATAGTTCTTGCAGAGAGAGGAAAGCACAAAAGGAAGTAGGGATACATTGTAGGTGCCAAAAAAAACAAAAACAAAAAAAGCCTGTTCATTTTCCAACAGTTAACTCCAATTAAAATATTAAGTCATTACAAATGTCATCATTTAAGTTGGCAGACATTAACCCCAAATTACACGTTTGTTTCCCACCCCCACTTTTTTTCCTCACAAGAGCTATGGAATCAATGTAAATTATTTAGGCCTATGGACTATATTTAGGAAAACATTTTTTCCCCCACTCGTTCTCATTCTTTCACAAATCAACTTTCTTCATGACAATTGACTTTAACCAAATCCTGTTGGCAAGTAGATGTCTTAAAAAAGCAAAAATTCAAATGATAGCGTCATCCCTTTGGTTCATTTCAAGCCTACTATGGAGGATGTTTTGTTTGTTTTTTTCCTTGATAATTTTTCTCAATCTGGATTTCTGGAACAATCTAACCTGGATGATGTTAAAACCTGATAATTGGGGAAAAATTAATGTATATGGAGAAGATAGGGTTTAAATCACTATTCAAATGTAGTTATGGTTATATGAATTCCCTCAAATGAATTTAGGTTTGGGAAGATTGAATTCCAGATTAGCTAAAGATTTAAAATTTTCATGATCCTCTTGAAAGACGATTACAGTATTTTAATGAATTAAAAACTAGTAAAATTATCCCTTATCACAAAAAATATTACAAAGCAGAGTCATAGCTTAATTGATTTTTATTTATTTGTTTATTCATTTTGTTAATTTTTTTTTTTAGATAGAGTCTTGTTCTGTCACCTAGGCTGAAGTACAGTGGTGCAATGTCACCTCTACTGCAACCTCCACCTCCCAGGTTCAAGCGATTTTCCTGCCTCAGACTTCCAAGTAGCTGGGATTACAAGCACCTGCCACTACCCTCAGCTCATTTTGGTATTTTTTGTAGAGACAAGGTTTCTCCATGTTAGCCAAGCTGGTCTCAAACTCCTGACCTCACGTGATCCACCTGCCTCAGCCTCCCAAAATGCTTGGATTACAGGTGTGAGCCATGGCACCTGGTCTGATTTTGGATAAAATGGGACAGGATTCTTTTAACTTACAAATGGTAAAGCTAATAATTTCTGCATGGGTACTTCTGACATTGTAACCTAATTACAGTTATATTATTTTCTTATGTTTGAAATTGAATGTTTCTAGATTAATTTTGGATAAAATTTTAAACAAAATTTTACTTTTGTTTAAAAGAGTAAAAAGAGTAGGTTACCATTTACTTTGGGCTTTAATAATACAATCAAGAAAACTTATTTGCTTTGAACTATGGGTCTCTAAATAAGCATGAGTGCAAGCTAACACTTGGATTTTTAAATTTTCTCTCTGCAGAATCTAAGATAATCATCTGTCCTTATTCTTCTACAGAATGACTTCATTGTTGGCTCATGAAATAGATGAAATGATACTAATAATTCATGTAAGTTATTTTAATATAAATTTGAGTTGGAAAACATTTCTTGTCTCTAAACATGTAAGAAAATTTTTTGTGACATAGCAGTAATATTAAAGTAGTATTTGTCTTTATTTTAGGCTCTCTTAATTTCCTACCACTAAGTAAAATTACAAAAGCAAAATAAAATAGGATAAATAACATTTTATAAGATTACACGAGAGGTACTTCAAAATGGATTATTAATTCATTAGAACATTCCACAAACAATTACATACTTCTAAAATAAAAGCAAATTTTTAAAAAGTCTACATCAAGTTTAAAACATAGAGAACTACTCCTTTTATGTAACCAAGAATTTCTAATGACTATCAGGTGAGTTTCTGCAGGGCCGATGTCTTCTGCTTTTGTTCTTTGTATCCCAGAAGTAGTCTGGGATGTTCAATAAAAACTATGCTGGATGATTTGTAACTTTTAATATTGTTAATGGGTTAAAGTATTATGTAGACATATTATTTTAAGATCAAAATTATATTTCGTGCTGGGTGTGATAGCACCGACCTCTAGTCATAGCTACTTGGAAGGCAGAGGCCGCAGGATCACTAGAGCCCCGAAGTTTGACTTCTGCCGAGCAGCATAGCAAGACCCCATCTCGAAAATAATTATGTTTCCTGTTAAGCATAGTTAATTAGCATATATTAGCCTTCTTAACTCCAGTGATAAACTTGCATATTTTTACTTTACATTGAGAATAATACTTCTTTTTAAAACAGAAAATCTGCCTTAAATAAAGATTACAGGCTATTGTATCTCTGGATAATATGCACCATTTCCCCCTGTGGTATTTATTTATTATTGAATATATTTCTGTATGTGGTATTAATTATGAGAAAAAACAGGTTAATATAAAAGCAAACAAACATACATTTAGTAAGTATGAAATAGAGTATTTCTGTGTCCTTCTAGCATGAGTGAGTCACTAAGATCTATTATAAATATGGATTCCTTTCAAAGTTATTGCTTAATAGTTAAGTGATTTGTTCCTTGAGGATGTGTGAGCCTCTGCTCTGCAGGTCAAAAATCTAGTCTAGGAGAATTTCCACATCTCTCAACCCCTATAGTGAGAAGAGAAGAATTTAAAAATCAAAAGACCTTAGAAATAAATCAAATACTTTCATGACACTTCAGAAACTATGATTACATTTGACTGCATAGCTAGCACATAAACAAAAATAATTTGACAGACAAAAATAGACAATGAAATTATTAAATATCAACCTGTCTTTAGAAGCTGAATTGACAATGATATTTTGTAAATTTTAGAGTTTGATTAAATGCAACTGAGTTTTTCCACACTAATTTGCTACAAATGTCATTGCATAGACCTTAAAGTAATTTAGCCTCACTTATGAACCATACTCACAATTTAAAAATATATGCATCTTTATTCAAAAATGAATAGAGAGAAAACCAAGAGAGGCTTGGAGACACAGAAATCAGTAGGGAGAGATTTATAAGGAAAGGTGAATTCAGCAATGTCAATGACTGCTGAGATGCCAAACAAAATCATGGAAAATTGCTCTTTTGATTTAGTGACATGGGATGAGGAATACTGATGACTAAGGTAAAGAGTAGTTTTCAGTGTAGCTGAGGATGACTGGAAGCCGGATTACCAAATTAAAGAATAAGTGGTAGATGAGGAAGTGGTGAAAGGGAGGATCAAAACTGTTTGTGAATGTTTGACAATGAAAAGGTGGCAAAGAGAAAGGGAATTATGACCCCCAAGTTTTTTACTCTTCTCTAATTGAGATGTGGAGCATATGTCCTACCCCTAGAACTTTTCACTCTGAATGCCTGACCAACAAAATATGCTGCTAATTTCTGTAACTGGGTCTTAAGAAAATGGCAGCTTTTATTCTCATTCCACAGAATACAGGAGTGATTCTGTGAGGAAGCCTAAACTGGGTTGTGGAGAGGTTTATCTAGAGAAGAATCAATAGACAATACTAACTTGCCAGCCATTTGAGGAGCAGTCTTGAAAGTGGATCTACCATCTCTAGGTGAGTTGCCCAACGTCATATAGTACAGACGAAAGGTGAACCGTCCTCACTGAGCCCTGCCCAAATTGCATACTTGTGAACAAAACAAGTTATTATTGCTGTGTAAGCCATTAAGTTTTGGAGTGGTTTGTTATGCAGCAATACAATACTGATGCAGATATTGATGATGGAAGTGGTGTGATGCTGTAACAAAAACCTAATAACTGTGGCATTGATTTTGGACTGGATGTCTATCAGCAGCTGAAAGGGCCCTGAGCAACTTATTTATGGAAGCCTTGAAAATCTCAAGAAGAGTGTTAGTAAAAGCTTAAAATGGTAAAGAGAATATTAGTAGAGGTCTGAAGGGCTTTACAATCATGTTGGTGAGTGTTTAAAATAAAGTAAGAAAAATATTTTTGAAAGCTGCTAGAAAAGGGACTCTTGGTATATAGTGGTAGATAGTTTGGTAACACCATTACCTGTAGACATGTGAAAACAGAACATGCCTATTGAATTTGATTAGTTAGCCAAGGAGATTTCCAGGCAAAGTGTTAAAGGTCCGGCTTGGCTTCTTCTGGTTGTCTACTATAACTTTAAAGAGGAGAGAGATGTACTAAAAAAAAACTGTTGAGGTTTTTTTAAGCAAAATTTAGAGGAAATATAAATAATCCAAGATCTGCTACATGAAAAATAAAAGTCTCTTATTCCCAGTCTCTCTATGTAATAAAAAAATCTCAAATTAAAATGTGTCTTCCAATAAGAGGTCAAATCCATGGTGATCCTATAAGACCCTATGTTAAGAAATTATAAAGATGTAAGGCAAAGCCTCATAAAGCCTTTCAAGCAGACACAAGATTTTCTAAAGATGTTAAAGACACACCTCACAGGCTTTCTTTATCAAACAGGAGTACATCTAAGAATATTAAAAACATTGCACTTCAGCTATCTATAATGGAAAGAGTTTATCTCAAATAGATTTTAGGGTGTAACTTTTATCTAGTGGAGTGAACTCAATAAGGGTTATAGAAATTTACAGATTTAAACATAATTGTTCTGGAAGAAGTACTACCAGATTTAATTCCAAAGAGTAGAGACAGTACAAAATGAAAATAGCTTTTAGACTTACAACTTATTGTAGACAAGAATCAGCTGAGAAGGAAATTCAGTTGTAGACTCATTTTTGTTACGGAAAAGGACAGGACCAAGAACCCAGAGGGTAGCTCTAGTAACCCACAGATAATCATTCTTGGGGACCAGGACCAGGCTCTAATAAGGAAGTGGCAGCATATGCCAGCACTGGTCATGAACCAGCCACTATCACATCTGTTTTCACCCTTTGTAAATGGGAATATCTATTGTGGGTGTCCTATGCTGGCTGTATGGGTGGTAGAGAAAATAATATGTTTCTTTAATCCATAGATCTTCAGTTTGAGAGGAGCTGTGCCTAAGAAGCTGCATTTGTACCTGGACCTGAGGTAAATGACATGATCCTGAAGCTGGAGCCCAAGCCTGATGTTGTAATGATAGGGCTTTTGATAGTAGAGGGGTGTTAGGAGGGTATGAGCGTATTTTGTGTGTGGGCAGAATATAAATTAATTTGTGGCCATAGTTGGACTGGTGGCAGATTTAAGTCCCAGCCTCAATGTTTCTTGACATTCTTCCTTGTCAAAAGATGGAGCCTATAACTCCTTCCCTTAATCTGAGTCTGACTGCTGATGAATGTAATATGACATTGTTTCAGCTTCTGGGACTAGTCCTTAAGAAACTGACAAAGGAGGAGGGCAAGATGGATGGCTAGATGCAGTCAGGTGGAACAGCTCCCACTGAGAGATGAGAAGACTAGGGTGCTTTTTAACAGATCTTCAGAGAGAAGATGCTGAGAGTGGACAGAGAAGAGACACAGAAACTGGGCTGCATGGGGAGAAAGCTGGGAACCTGCATGGGACTACCATGCATCAGGACTCATTTTTAGATCACCACAGCTCTGGGGGAACAGGGGAGTTGAACTGGCAAGGAGCAGCACACTTTCACCATGGGACCTTGGAACTCTGGCAAGATGAGATCCCTTAACCACCACAGACACTCCAGTTGGCCAGGGAGAGCTGCTTAGAGAAGTGTTAGGGGCAGTGGGCCAGCTGATGTGGAGCCCAGAGAGTTTAGTGTGGAAGTGGCCATTGTGGAGCATGGCCAGATATGGCCAACTCCTAGGCTCAAATTGCTCCTATAGGAGACTTTAGTCCTAGGAGAACCATCGGACCTGATCTCTGCAGGGTGGTCTAGCCCATCAGATGGGGCTGGTTCAACCTGATTACTCCTTGGTCTGCTGGCCTCTCTAGGGGCCCCAGCCTGGCCATGCCTGCTTGCAGGGCAGTCTTGTGTGTCCTGGAAGCCGACACTAGAGCTTCTGAGCTAATGAACAGTGCCTGAGAATTGGAAAGCTCCAGCAAGGTGGCCCCTATGGCTATGTACCAGCTCACCTACTCCCTCCTTATACTGAAGCTTTTCCTGGGCCCATGGCAACTCCCCACATAAATTTGTTGGCTCATATCTGCATGGGTAGGTTTTGCTTTCCTTGCCCCACCAGAGTGCAGGAATGCAGTCTGCCTCCTACCCCACTGCCACTGCAGACAGAGCCTTGGTGGGCACAGAGACAGTAAACCCCACCCCTACCATTGCCCTGCCTTTGCGCTAACACTGCAAAGAGAACAGTGATCACTGTCCCTGCCAACACCCTGTCCCAAGCAAACACCACCTCCAGTGCAACAGCTCACACGGTCTCCAGCAAGGCCTCTTCTCCCACTTTTCCCCATGCTGCTCCCACCAACTGCATTGCCTCTGTCACTGTGGCAAACACGTACAGGGAGGCAAACATCCTGGCACCTGCTGGTACTCTGCCACAACTACTATACCTCAGTACCCCCCAGCACCCCACCCCCAACACAATGGATTCCAAACACTGAGAAGCCCGGGAACAAAGTCAGGGCCCAATACAAGTACCCCAGAATTAGAGCATGCAGTCCAGAGTTGGGGGCTGATGGTTGATCCTCTAACATCTTCCAGAAATGAAGCAAGTCAGCCAAATCCACCTTACACCACAATCAAACCATCAAGGTCATCAAATAGGATTAAAAAAAAATTCAAAGGTCAGCAACCTCAAAGGTAGATAAGCCCACAAAGACGAGAAAAAAATCAGTGCAAGAACTCTGAAAACTGAAAAAGCCAGAGTGCCTTCTTTCCTCCAAGAGACCACATCATGTCTCCAGCAAGGGTTTTGAACCAAGCTGAGATGCCTGAAATAACAGAAATAGAATTTAGAATATGGATAGGAATGATGCATATTCAGAATATCATCCATGAGATGATATCTTGAAATATGTTTTCCAAGTTACGTCCCCAACTTAGGTAGAGAAGCCAATATTCAAGTTCAGAAAATGCAGAGAACCCCAGTAAGATACTTTACAAGAATGTCATTCCCAAGAAACATATGATCAGATTCTCCAAGGTCAAAATGAATAAAGGAAAATATTGAATGCAGCTAGAGAGAAAGGTCAGGTCACTTACAAAGGGAAGCCTATCAGACTAACAGTGGATTACTCAACAGAAACACTACATGCCGAAAGAGATTGGGGGCTAATATTCAATACTCTTGAAGAAAAGAAATTCCAATGCAGAATTTCATGTTTGGCCAAACTAAGCTTCATAAGTGAGGGAGAAATAAGATCCTTTTCAGATAGGCAAATGATTAGGGAATTCACTACCACCAGACCTGCCTTACAAGTGCTCCTGAAGGAAGCTCTAAATATGGAAAGGAAAGACAGTTACCAGCCACTACAAAAACACACTCAAGTACACTGAAAACCAGTGACACTATAAAGCAACCACATAAACAAGTCTGCAAAATAACCAGGTAACATTATGATGACAGAATCAAATCCACATATACAAATGCTAACCTTAAATGTAAATGGGCTGAATGCCCCAATTAAAAGACACAGAGTGGCAAGTTGGATAAAGGAGCAAGACCCATTGGTATGCTGTCTTCAAAAGACTCATCTCATATGTAATGATACACATAGGCTAAAAATAAAGGGATGAAAAAAAACTCTAACAATCAATTGGAAAAGAAAAAAAAAAGCATGGATGGCAATTCTAGCTTCTAACAAAACAGTCTTTAAATCAGCAAAGATTAAAAAGGACAAAGGAGGGCATTACATAATGGTAAAGGGTTCAATTCAACAAGAAGAGCTATCCTAAATATATATGCATCCAACACAGGAGCGTCCAGATTCATAAAGCAAGTTCTTAGAGACCTTCAAAAAGACAAGACTCCCACACAATAATAGTATGAGAGTTTTACACTCCCCTGACAATATTAGATTATTGAGACAAAAAACTAACAAAGATATTCAGAAACTGAACTCAGCTCTGAATCAAGTAGACCTGATAGATATCTACAGAACTCTACACCCAAATTCAACAGAATATACATACATTGATTACATAATCAGAAGTAAAACACTCTTCAGAAAATGCAAAAGAACTGAAATCATAACAACACACAATCCATTGGACCACAGTGTAATCAAATTAGAAATTAAGACTAACACATTCACTCAAAACCGTACAATTATGTGAAAATTGAATAACCTTCTCCTGAATGACTTTTGGGTACATAATGAAATTAAAGCAGAAATCAAGAAGTCCTTTGAAACTGAGATACAACAAACCAGAATCTCTAGGATTCAGCTAAGGCAGTGTTAAGAGGGAAATTTATAGCACTAAATGCTCACATCAAAATGTTAGAGAGCTGGGTGCAGTGGTTCTTGCCTGTAATCCCAGCACGATGGGAGGCCAAGGTGGGTGGATCACAAGGTCAGGAGTTCGAGACCAGCCTAGCTAGCATGGTGAAATCCCTTCACTACTAAAAATGCAACAAATTAGCTGGGCATGGTAGACACACCTGTAGTCCCAGCTACTCAGGAGGCAGGCAGAGGTTGCAGTGAGCCAAGATCATGCCACTTCACTCAGAGTGAGACTCTGTCTGAAAAAAATAAAAAAGAAAAGAAAAAAGAAAAACTAAGAAAGTTAGATCTCAAGTTAAACCTCACAACCAAAAGAACTAGAGATCCAAGAGCAAACAAATCCTAAAGCTAGCAGAAGACAAGAAATATCCAAAATCAGAGCTGAACTGATGGAGACTGAGACATGCAAAACCATTCAAAAGATCAACTAATCCAGGAGCTGGCATTTGGAAAAAAATTAATAAAATAGACCACTAGCTAGACTAAAAGAGAAGAAAAGAGAGCAGATTCAAATAAACCAATTAGAAATGGCAAGGGGGATTTTACCACTGGCCCCATAGAAATACAAACAACCATCACAAAATATTATAAACACCTCTCTGCACATAAACAAGAAAATCTAGAAGAAATGGATAAATTCCTGGACACACACACCCTCTTAAGACTGAATCAGGAAGAAATTGAATCCCTGAGCAGACCAATAATGAGCTCTGAAATTGAGTCAGTAATAAATAGCCTATACTAACCAAAAAAAATCCCAGAGCCAGATGGATTCACAGCTGAATTCTACCAGATGTACAGAGAATAACTGATACATTCCTGCAAAATTATTTCAAAAAATTGGGGAAGAGGGACTCCTCCTTAACTCATTCTAACTCATCATCCTAATACCAAAACCTGGCAGAAACACACAGAAAAAGAAAACTTCAGGCCAATATCCTTGATGAACATCATGCAAAAATCCTTAAAAAAAAAAATACTGGCAAATTGAATCCAGCAGCACATCATACAGTTTATCCACCATGATCAAGTAGGTTTTTGTCTTGTTTTGTTTCTCATTAGTTTTATTTTTTTTCAGATTTTGATATATTTTACTTTATTTAAACTTATTTATTATAATTTAAGTTCTGGGGTACATGTGCAGATTGTGCAGGATTGTTACATAGGTATACATGTGCCATGGTGGTAGTTTAATGCATCCATCACCCCGTCATCTACTTTAGGTATTTCTCCTAATGCTATCCCTCCTCAATCCCCCTACACCCTGCTATTCCTCCCCTAGCCCCCTACCCCCCACACCCAGTGTGTGATGTTCCCCTCCCTGTGTCCATGTCATCTCATTGTTCAACACTCACTTATGAGTGAGAACATGCGGTGTTTGGTGTTTTGGGCTTCCAGTTACATCCATGTCTCTGCAATGGACATGAACTCTTCCTTTTTTATGACTACATAGTATTCCATGGTGTATATGTGCCACATTTTTTTTATCCAGTTTATCATTGATGGGCATTTAGGTTGGTTCCAAGTCTTTGCTATTGTGAACAGTGCCACAATAAACATACATGTGCATGTGTCTTTATAATAGAATGATTTATAATCCTTTGGGTATATGCCCAGTAATGGGACTGCTGGGTCAAATGGAATTTCTATTTCTAGATCCTTGAGGAATCACCGCACTGTCTTCCACAATGATTGAACTAATTTCACTCCCACCAACAGTGTAAAAGTATTCCTATTTCTCTGCATCCTCTATAGCATCTGTTGTCTGATTTTTTAATGATCACTATCCTAACTGGTATGAAATGGTATCTCAATGTAGTTTTGATTTGCATTTCTCTAACGACCAGTGATGATGAGTCTTTTTGTTTGTTTGTTTGTTTTTATGTTTGTTGGCTGCATAAATGTCTTCTTTTGAGAAGTGTCTGGTCATATCTTTTGCCCACTTTTTGATGGGGTTGTTTTTTTCTTGTAAATTTGTTGTTATCTGTAGATTCTGGAAATTAGCCCTTTGTCAGATGGGTAGATTGCAGAAGATTTTTCCCATTCTGTTGGTTGCCAGTTCACTCTATTGATAGTTTCTTTTGCTGTGCAGAAGCTCTTATTATAATTTAGATCCCATTTGTCTATTTTGGATTTTGTTGCCATTGTTTTTGGTGTTTTAGTCATGAAGTCTTTGCCTATGAGTATGTCCTGAATGGTATTGCATAGGTTTTCTTCTAGAGTTTTTATGGTGTTAGGTCTCACATTTAAATCTTTAATCCATCTAGAGTCAATTTTTGTATAAGATGTAAGGAAGGAATCCAGTTTCAGCTTTCTGCATATGACTAGCCAGTTTTCATAACACTATTAAATAGGGAATCTTTCCCCATTGCTTGTTTTTGTCAGGTTTGTCAAAGATCAGATAATTGTAGTTGTGTGGCATTCTTTCTGAGGACTCTGTTCTGTTCCATTGGTCTATATCTGTTTTGGTACTAGTGTCATGCCGTTTTGATTACAGTAGCTTTGTAATATAGTTTGAAGTCAGGTAGTGTGATACTTCCACTTTCGGTGGTTTTTTTTTTTTTTTTTGCTTAGAATTTTCTTGGCTATACAGGCTCTTTTTTGATTCCATATGAAGTTTAAGGTAGTTTTTTTCCAATTCTGTGAAGAAAGTCATTGGTAGCTTGATGGGGATAGCACTGAATCTATAAATTACTTTGGGCAATATAGTCATTTTCACAATATTGATCCTTCCTAACAATGAGCACAGAATGTTTTTCCATCTGTTCATGTCCTCTCTTATTTCCTTGAGCAGTGGTTTGTAGTTCTCCTTGAAGAGGTCCTTCACATCCCTTGTTAGTTGTATTCCTAGGTATTTTATCATCTTTGTAGCAATTGTGAATGGGAATTCACTCAGGATTTGCCTGTTTGTCTATTATTGGTGTACAGGAATGCTTGTCATTTTTGCATATTGATTTTGTGTCCTGAGACTTTGCTGAAGTTGCTTATCAGCTTTAGGAGATTTTGGGCTGAGATGATGGGGTTTTAAATATACAATCATGTCATCGGCAAACAGGGACAAGTTGACGTCCTCTCTTCCTATTCGAATACTCTTTATATCTTCCTCTTTCCTGATGACCCTAGACAGAACTTCCAATACCATGTTGAATAGGAGTGGTGAGAGAGGGCATCCTTGTCTTTTGCCGGTTTTCAAAGGGAATGTTTCCAGTTTTTGCCCATTCAGTATGATACTGGCTGTGAGTTTGTCATAAATAGCTCTTACTATTTTGAAATATGATCCATCAATACCTAATTTATTGAGAGTTTTTAGCACAAAGGGCTGTTGAATGTGTGTCCCTGGGATGAAGCTGACTTGATCTTAATGGATAAGCTTTTTGATGAGCCATTGGATTCAGTTTGTCAGTACTTTATTAAAGATTTTTGCATCAATGTTCATCATGGAAATTGTCCTGAAATTTTCTTTTTTAGTTGTGTCTCTGCCAGGTTTTGGTATGGGGATGATACCGGTCTCATAAAATGGATTAGGTTTTATCACTGGGATACAAGGTTGGTTCAACATATGCAAATCAATAAATGTGATTTATCACATACACAGAACTAACAAAAATCACATGATTATCTCAATAATCAGAAAAGGCTTTAGATAAAATTCAACACCACTTTATGTTAAAAACTCTCAATGAACTAGGTATTGAAGGAACATACCTTAAAGTAATAACAGCCAGCTATGACATAGCTACAGCCAACATTATACTTAATGGGCAAAAGCTGGCAGCATATTCTTTGAAAATCAGCACAAGATGAAAATTACCTTTCTCACCACTCCTATTTGACATAATATTGGAAGTCCTGGCCAGGGCAATGAGACAAGAGAAAGAAATAAAGGGCATCCAAATAGCAAGAGAGGAAATCAAACTACACCTGTTTGAATGAAATTAAGATGACATAATCCTATATCTAGAAAACTCCATAGTCTCAGCTCAAAGTTTCTTAAGCCGATAAACAACTTCAGCAAAGTTTCTGGATATAAAATCAGTGTCCAAAAATCACTGACATTCCTATATACCAGAAATAGTCAAGCCTAGAGCCAAACAAGGAATGCAATCCCATTCCCAACTGCCACAAAAAGAATAAAATACCTAGGAATACAGTTAACCATGGAGGTGAAGGATCTCTACAAGGAGAACACAAAGTACTGCTCAAAGAAATCAGAGATGACACAACAAATGGAAAGACATTACATGGTCATGGATAGGAAAAATCAATAATGTAAGAATGACTGTAACTATCCAAAGCAATTTATAGATTCAATGTTTTTCTATTAAACTACCATTGTCATTCTTCACAGAACTAGAAAAACTATTTTAAAATTCATATAAAATGGAAAAGGAGTCCAAATAGCCTAAATACCTGAATAGTCAAGGTAAAAAGAACAAAGTCTAAGCAAAAAGAACAAAGCTGAAGGCATCATGTTACTCAATGTCAAACTATACTACAGGGCTACGGTAACCTAAATGGCATGGTACTGGTACAAAAACAGACAGATGGACAAATGAATAGAATAGAGAACCCAGAAATAAGGCGACACACTAACAACTATTGAATTTTGAAAACCTTGACAAAAACCAAGCAATGGGGAGAAGATTCTGTCTTCAATGAATGGTGCTTGGAGAACTGGCTAGCCATATGCAGAAAATTGAAACTGGATCCCTTTCTTACAACATATACAAAAATTAACTCAAGATGAATTAAAGACTTAAATGTAAAACCCAAACTATAAAAACCCTGGAAGACAACCTACGCAATACCATTCAGGACATAGTAACAGGCAAATATTTCATGATAAAGATGCCAAAAGCAATTTCAACAAAAGCAAAAAAATGACAAATAAGATCTAATTAAACAAAAAAGCTTCTCACAGTGAAGGAAACTATCAACAGAGTAAACAGACAACCTACAGAATGGGGGAACTTTTTTTGCAAACTTTGCATCCAACAAAGGGTTAATATCCAGCGTCTATAAGAAATTTACACACATTTACAAAAAACCCCAAATAATCCCATAAAAAAGTGGGCAAAGGACATGAACGTACTTTTTTCAAAAGGAGATATACATACATGTGATTTTTTAACAATATGAAGACAAGCTCAACATCACTGATCATTAGAGAAATGCAAATCAAAACCACAATGAGATACCATCTCACACTAGTCAGAGTGGCAATTATTACAAAGTTAAAAAAATAACAGATGCTGGTGAGGTTGTGGGAAAAAAGGAATGTTTATATACTGTTGTTAGGAGTGCAAATTAGTTCAGTTATTGTGGAAGACAGTGTGGTGATTTCTCAAAGATCTAAAAACAAATACCATTTGACCCAGCAATACTGTTACTAGGTATTATCCACCATAATCATGCTATAATAAAGACACATGCACACGTGTGTTCACTGCAGCACTATTGACAATAGCAAACACGTGGAATCAACCTAAATGCCTATCAATGATTGACTGGGTAAAGAAAATGTGGTACATACACACCATGGAATACTATGCAGCCATAAAAAGAATGAAATCATGTTTTCTGCAGGAATATGGACGGAGCTGGAGGCCATTATCCTTAGCAAACTAACATAGGAACAGAAAACCAAATACCACATGTTCTCACTTATAAGTGGGAGCTAAATGATGAGAACATATGGTCACATAGAGGGGAAAAACACAGACTGGTGCCTACTGGAGAGTGGAGAATGGGAGGAGAAAGATGTTCAGAAAAAATATCTATTGGGAACTAGACTTAATAGCTGGATGACAAAATAATTTGTTAAACAAACCCCCATGATACAAGTTTACCTATATAACAAACCTGTACATGTACCCCTGAACTTAAAAGTTAAAAAAAAAAAACCCTGGTATCTTCAATTCTTGTATCTTGAAATGGTTTCTCTTGGAACCCTGCACCATGTTGTGAGGAAACCCGCAAAGCATGTGGAGAAGCCTAGGAGGAAAGAAACTGAAGCTCCAGGCCCACAAAAGCCAAAACAAACAACAAAAACAAAACAAAACAAAACAAAAACAAAAACAAAAACAAAAAGTCAACTTAAACTCCTTTTCTCTCTTACCACATGTAACTTCCTGCATGTTGTTAATTTGTGTCTTAAAAGTTACTTCTATTTTTATCATATACATAAAATAGTGTCTATAGTGTACATGAATAGTATTAAGAACTGTGTACACATATCCCAGTTTAAAAAATAGAACATCAGAAATACAGAGGACCCTATTTCTTTCCCACAATATATTCTACTCTCTCATTCCAAAGGTCTCTAATGTTCTGAAGTTTGTGTTTAATCACTACCTGCTTTTCCTTAAAGATCTATTTTAAAAGTTACCACATAATTGGAAGTAAATCACTCCTCAGCAATTGCATAGCATTTCACAGGTTTAAATAAAATATTGGTTGGCTGCTTATTTGTTATTTTCATCCCCTATTCCTTCCTGTCTCCATTATTAAGCACAATTATTGGCATAAAAGAGGTTTTTAATATCCATTTTTAGACTGCATTCTAGCCTGGGCAATAAAACAAGAATCCCATTCTCTCTCCCTCTTTCTCGTCCTCTTTCTCTCTTTCATTCTTTTTTTCTTTCTTTTGCTGTTTCTTTCTCTTCTTTTTCAAAAAAAAAAAAAATAATAATAATAATAATACCTACAACACCTTTGAGAACCACTGGTCTAGAAAGCTGTTTCATATATCTGATTGAAACACACACCTAACTGACCATATTAGGGTGAAGCAAGTAGAAATTTAAAGTACTTCTGCTTTACAGTCTATTGCGCGCGTGCACGCACACACACACACACTCTCTCACTCACTCACTGACTTGCCAGAAACAATTTGATTGCCTAGGCTAACAACAAAGGAAGTCTACTTTTACATTAAATTATGTAGCTTTGGGTAAATTGGGATAATTTGGAGTCAGAAGTAGATCTAATCCAAACTATATGTCCTATGAAAGAAGAAAATGAGGTCCAGAGAGGTGAAGTAACTAGCTCAAAGTCACTACTTGTGAGAACGTCAAAGGTATGGTCAGATCTCAGCATTCTGACTTCCCATCAAGTGCTTTCCACTAGACATACTAATTACTGGTAGCCTGTCAGAGGGAAATAAATCATAGCCTCAAGTAAAAGTAGAATCCATGCTGGCATATTTGGGTGGTCTGCATACTCACAAATTCTCAGGATTCACTGGGAAAGTAGGGAAAGTCTTCTAAATTTCCTCACTATACATATTCTTCTACATGTAGAAAATAGAATTTTATACTATACAGAAATCAGCCTTAATAATCTGGTTAACATGTAGACTCTCTTCCTCTACACAGCCCTTTACTTAATATGTCCATAGTAATCCTTTTAAACAAGTAGGGGTGCAGATCAACATGGATATGACTATTAGCTCTTCTGACCCATTTCACATTTCAGTGTCAACAGCTGTCTATTACTATAATGTATCCTAGGTAGCAGTCTCCACTATTGTTCTAATTATTCGGAATCTATCAAAAGAGGGGGTACGTGCAGCAAGGAATTAACCTTACCCAAAGAGAAGTCCAGTCTTTGCCCTTTGCTACTGGGCTGTGATTTCTAGGCCCTGAGATGTCCTGCCTGATAGACGTGTCTTTGTGGGCTTTGGCCACCACAGTCCAGTAACATGATTTATAATGGGTGTTTTGATCCATGCTGTATCAGTTCAAACTTCTGGAGCAGTGGGAGACTAAAAGTATCCAGGAAGGGCTGGAGATCAACAGTCTGTGTGAGATTGAGCCCCAGTAAAAACTCGAGACACCAAAGCTTCATATAAGGTTGTCTAGTTACAATATTCTCTGTATATTGCCACATATTGTGGCTGGGAGGAAGTAATGCGGGTAAGGATGTCCATGACTCCACAGGGATAAGACAACCAAAAGCTCTGTGTTTGGACCCCTCCTGGACCCCATGCTATGCATCTCTTCCCTTGGCTAATTTGTATACTTCCACTATAATAAAACTGGAAGTGGGAGCACAGCACTTTCCTGAGTTCTACGAATAGTTCTAGTGAATCATTGAATGTGAGGGTGGCAGTGGGCCCTAAACTTGTACACAGCTTGTCTGAAGTGAGGTGGCTCTGGGGACCCTTGAACTTGCAGGTAGTGTTGAAATTACGGCAGTCTTGTGGGGACTCTTCCCTCAGACTTTGCAGTTGGCTAAACTCCTTGCCAGGTGATGGTGATAAAAGATCAGGAAAGATTTAGGTATGATTCTTAATAGGGAAGTCTATGAAATTGGTGAGTTCAGGGGCTTGTATTTGGGAGAAGGTAGATTTAGGGGAAGTCTCTCCTAGATGGGAAGAGATCAAAATTCTGACAGAAAAATTAGATCCGTTAGAAGAGCAAGATCCACTTCAGACATACTGAGTGACAGTTCTGATAGAGTGACCTTAGGCAAATAACTTCAAGGCTTAGTATTGAGTACTAGCTCGGCTGCAGAGACCCCCACCCAGGTGGCGCTGAAGGAAGTGAGAGGCAGACACCCAGATAGAACAGCAAAGTGGGTGTATCCCAGGGGCCAGCAGCCTTCCAAACTGAGAGCCTCAGGGGCTGACAGCATTCCAGGCAGAAGGCCAAGTAGACGCTGACCTGTGCATTTATTCTCTCCGAACAGGTGATCATTAACAGCAGGTGTTCAGTATTTTCTCATAACACAAAACACGCCAAGTAGTCAGCTGGTGCCCGCTTACCACTGATCACAAACAAAAAACATTCTAAAAAATATTCTCCACAAGGGAGCCATGGGGGCAGGGTCAGATAGCTTAAAGAATTGTTTAAACAGGTGTATGATATGTATATATTGTCCTGCCACTCTGGAATGCCCCAAGTAGTTTTCTACTTGGGGTGGGGGTGGCTAGGTTTTCCTTACCATCATTCTTCCTAGCAAACAATGTACTCTGTCACACACTCAGCATTCATCAATATTCATAAACAATATTTCTCAACATTAATATTCATAAACATTTCTCAACAACTTAGTCAAATGCAGCTATTACATATGTGATAGTTAAAACTGATGATATATGTGAAAATATCTTAAAGCTACCTCACGTAAATGTGAAAACAAAATGCTATAACCATTTCAGAAACATCTGAGTGCAACTGTTGAGCAGTATTGGACAAGTCAAGACTTTCTTGACATTTTCCTTCTCAAAAAGCTTTTTCAGCTGGGTGCAGTGGCTCACACCTGTAATCCCAGCACTTTGGGAGGTCAAAGAGGGCGCATCACGAGGTCAGGAGTTCGAGACCAGCCTGGTCAATATTGTGAAACCCCGGCTCTACTAAAAATACAAAATTTAGCTGGGCGTGGTGCTGCGCGCCTGTAGTCCCAGCTACTCCGGAGGCTGAGGCAGGACAATCGCTTGAACCTGGGAGGTGGAGGTTGCAGTGAGCCGAGATCACTCCAGCCTGGGCGACAGAGTTAAACTGTCTCCAAAAAAAAAAAAAAAGTCTTTTTAAATTTCACATTTTTTCATTCCAAGTTATCTTTTCTGTATGTGCGTTCCCAAACAAGGAACATTTAAATCCAAACAGTTGGAATGTTTAAGAAAAGCAATTCACATATTTCAATTTGTCTCCAAATTTATTTTCACCTCCTAGCGTGTCCGATTTGTCTCTCCTCTACTCCTGACATCATGAGTTCAAATTTTTCAGAATATAACGTTTAAAAATGGTGCCTCTCCCAGCATTTTGGGAGGCCAACGGTGGTGGATCACGAGGTCAGCTCAAGACTAGCCTGACCAACATAGTGAAACTCTGTCTCTATTAAACATACAAAAATTAGCTCGGTGTGGTAGCAGGCGCCTGTAATCCCAATACCTCCGGGGGCTGAGGCAGGAGAATTGCTTGAACCTGGGAAGCGGAGGGTGGGCAGCGAGCCGAGATCGTGCCGTTGCACTCCAGCCTGGGCAACAAGAGCGAAACTCCGTCTCCAAAAAAAAAAAGGTGCCTCAGCGTGAAGTCAACTTTTCTGAAGTAAAAGTTCCGGGTGAACGGTTTTAGAGTTTTCCCAGAGGCAGAATGTCGTGCTTCTGGGGCGTAACCTCCAGGGTAAGTCACCGGGAGTGTGCTGGGCCATGGGGGAAGGTCAGGGTGGGCATTTATGGGAGGCTCTCGCGTATTGGAGGCAGCCTAGGGACGGCGCCCCAAATGGGTGGGCGCCGGCAAATCGACGCGCCGGGCCTCGCTCGGAAGTGGCGCGGCTGGGCAGAGCCAGGGAAGGCCGGTTTCCCACCTGGATTAAGATGGATCCGACGGGGTCGTGGTTTTCGGTGTTCTGAGCCATGACTAGGGTAAGGGGAACTCCTACCTCCGAGGAGGCGCGGTCACCTTCAGCCCCGGGCTCTGATCCCCATGGCAACACCACGCGCGGCGTGGCCTGTTCCACGCTGGGAGCGGAAGGGGTGGTGGGGGCGGGGTCAGGCCAGCCTAGTCATTCCGAGAACGCCCTCCCCGGCGTGTCTCCCCCTCACGCCGGCGGCCGTGGTGCAGCCCAAGGCGGAAGCGGCTGCCTGAAGGAGCCGGCTCGCGAACGCAGCAATGGCTGCGGGTGTACCCTGTGCGTTGGTCACTAGCTGCTCCTCCACCTTCTCTGGGGACCGGCTGGTCCAACGTGAGTAGATAGGCGCCTGGGCCGACCTCCAAGGCCCCTGAGCCTCGGCGGACGACGGCCCCAGCACCACGGCCTCTGTGGGCCTGTCACCGCCGCGGGCCCTGTGCTCTTCCTCCACTCGGTCTAGGCGCCAAGTCTCCCCAGGTGGCTGCCCTTAGCTCTTAAACTCGTGCCTTTCTGCCCACCTGGCCCTGTTCCGCGTTCTTTTCGGCTTGTGTAAAGTGAGACTGATTCCCCGCTCTGCCCTGCACTGCCCAGCCCAGCCCACAGGTTTTTGCGAGGATCCGTTGAGATGAACCTGAAGGCTCTCTGGAAATTGCGCTAGAATACAGGAGTGTAAGGTGCTGGAATTGTTGATATCGTGATGTTTGTTGTTATCCTTGCTGCTCCAGTGGAGAGTGTTTCCTCCGAATTCTTGGCTACATCTTAATGTGTACATTATAAGACTTGTTAACTTTGTCCCGTCTAGTTACTCACGCCTTTCTTCTGAGGCGTGGGCTCTCTGCCAAGATGAGTTTTTGGGTATGATTGGGCCTAGTGCCTTTGCTTATAGACCCTCATAATGGCTGTCGGACTTAGTAACCCTTTGAAGAGAGAACATGGGACTGGATCATAAGCCAACTCTACCACTAAAGGGCTCTGTGAAGTTGAATTGTATGTAACTCAGGACTTCTGTTTTAAGTGTAAGGCTTAGAATCAGAGCAGTGCCTTAGCTGTATCATCTTGAGCGAGTCACCTAATCTCTCTGCCTTTCCTTTTTTCTTTCTTTTCTTTTTTTTTAGAGACGGGATCTTGCTCTGTTTCCCGAGCTGGAGTGCAATGATGCAGTCATAGCTCACTTCAGCCTCGAACTCCTGGGCTCAAGTGATACTCCCGCTTCAGCCTCCCAAGTAGCTGGGACTACAGGCTCACACCACGAAGCTTGGCTAATTTTTTTTTTTTTTTTTAATAGAGCCAAGGTCTCGCTATCTTGCTCACGCTGGTCTCCAACTCCTGGTTTCAAGCGATCCTCCCGTCTTGGGCTTCCAAAGTGCTGAAATTACAGGCGTGAGCCACCGTGCCTGCCTAACTACCCTTCACTTTCTCTTTTTGTTTACTCTTCTCTCTTTTTTTTTTTATTTTAACACAGGCCTCACTCTGCTGCCCAGCCTGGAGTGCAGTGGCGTTATTTCGGCTCACTACAACCTCTGCCTCCTGGGCTCAAGGCATCCTTCCACCTCAACCTCCCAAGTAACTGGGACTACAGGCGCGTGCCACCACTCCCAGCTAATTGCCCGCCCCCTCTCCCCATACGGGATTTGGCCATGTTGCCCAGGCTGATCTACAACTCCTGGGCTCAAGTGATCTTCCTGCCTTGGCCGCCCAAAGTGCTGGGATTCCAGGCGTGAGCACCGCGCCCTGCCCCTTCACTTTTTCTGTCTATAACATAGGACTAATTTTCACAAGATTGTACTTAACCCAAGGTCTGGCACATAGTAAACATTTGATAAACGATAGACATTATTATTAAGGCATATTACTATCTCCATAACCTTCAATTACCTGAACCTTAAAATGAGGCATATGAGCCAATTTCAGAAATATTTGAAGGACAGATTATATGACCTTCTGAATGCGCTTTGTAAGCTGTAAAGCATCGAACAATTATAATTTCTTTGCTACACCTGTCAAATGACAGAATTAGGTAAGATATCCCTTCAGTGCAAATATATGACTTCGTTATCATTTGTGATCACTTAGAAAGTTCCTTGCTAGGGTAAAAGCTTAATTATAGCTTTTAACTAAGTGGTAATCAGCTGGTCTAAATAGGCTATTTTCTTACCTTTAAGCAGCGCTCCTTCCCCTTCCCTCCCTTCTTTTCTTCCTTCATCTTTCTGTGTTTCATTGTAAAACTAGTGCATACTTAAAATTTAGCATACAGAGAAAACAGCCATAGTCTCCTTACCCAACTACAAATACTGCTAACATTTCTTTCCAGCCTTTGTTTCCAATGTAGTTTCTTAAAAATTGTAATCACATTTGATACACAATTATTTTTGTTTTGTTTTTGATTTTTTAAATATACAATTATTATCCTGAGATTTATGAAAAATTAGTTTCTCACATATATCCATCTAGTGCATAAACCAGGTTTGCTCAAGATTCTTAAAAATGTAAATAACTTTCCAAAAGACTTACATGCATTTGCATTTGGACTCCTATTAGCAATACATGAGAATCTTTTCAAGATAATCTTAGAAAATTTTTTTTTTGAGACATTGTCTTGCTGTGTTGCCCAGGCTGGAGTGCAATAGCAAGGTCTTGGCTCACTGCAACCTCCACTTCCCTGGTTCAAGCTATTCTTGTGCCTCAGCCTCCCGAGTAGCTGGGATTATACGTGCCTGCCACCACACCTGGCTAATTTTTGTATTTTTAGTAGAGATGGGGATTTCACCATATTGACCAGGCTAGTCTCGAACTCCTGACCTCGTGAATCACCTGCCTTGGCTTCCCAAAGTGCTGGGAATACAGGCATGAGCCACTGCGCCAAGCCCAATCTCAGGAATATTAATTATTCTAATGGCTATGGTGTTCTGTTGTGTGCTTTAATGATTAAAATCAGCAAACCTGGTCGCTACCTTGAAGTAGCTGATTACCTGTAGTCAGCAAATAGTAACATTGTCCTTCTGTAAAGTGTATTAGCATTATTGGGGGTAAAATGAATTCTGTAAAATAATTCATTTTATCTCTGTATGTAAAATACTCTTAGATAATTCCAATTTGGGTTAAAATCGGATGACCTTTCCATTGCAACTCATTACTCTCATGTAGTAAAAAATAAAGGAAGAACATTTAGTGAGCAGATTATTTGAATAAGGAAAAGTGAACCATGAAAGAGGGCTTATTTCTTCCAATGTTATGAGTAGGATAGCAGTGGATAGCATTAAAATGAAGTATTTGCTGAGCATTCAATCTTTGACTGTAATTAAAGATAGGATTAATCACAGGTTGACTGTAATTTTGAAATAAGAGATGGAGTCCAAATAATATTTTGTCAAGTGTTTTTTGGATTGAATCGGATCTACCTTTTTGGAAAGGTTTGATTCTACTTCATGTATCAGCAAGAGAAACCTTTAGGGGTCTCCAGTTTTTCTTCCCTTGGACATCTGCTCTATCTTATCTTAGTGCTTTTAACCACCAGTGGGAAATATAACCAAGTAGCAGTTTATTAGTAACATTCTTGACAGTCCAAGCACAGTGTCGCATGCTTTTAATTCCAGCACTTTGGGAGGCCAAGGCAGGAGGATCACGTGAGCCCAGGAGTTCAAGACCAGCCTGGGAGACCCAGTCTCTACAAAATAAAAATGTTAATAAATTAGCCAGGTGTGGTGGTTTGTGCCTGTTGTCCTAGCTCCTCAGGAGGCTAAGGTAGGAGGATTGGTTGAGCCTGGAAAATCGAGGCTGCAGTGAGTTGTGATTGCGCCACTGCCTTCCAGCCTAGGTGACAGAGCATGACCCTGTCTCAAATACACACACACACTTTAGAATCAGTAGGCCTCTACTATGCGTAAAGTGCATGCATGGACTTCATTAGAATCGTTTTCTTTTTGTTAGTCAAAGGCCTTATTTGCAGTATTCTGGGTGGATGTGTGGCATCAGATAAAAGGGGCATTACTGTCAGGGTAGATTTTTTAAAGGGAAATGAAGCCTCAGGATGCTTGAGGAACTTGTAAGGTAATACACGGCATAAGAGCAAATGTCTACTCCACTACCAGAGCTCTTTCCACCTCACATATATTTTATAAAAGTTTTACTTTATTCTGGAAAAGTACATTCTGATGAATATTTATTAAAACAGTCTCTGTTCAGTTGCTGCAGCTAAAATGATGGCTAAGATACTATTCCTGCCCTTGAGAGGAATGTAGAAGGTCTATCCTCCACAGGCCAGGCGCAGTCTCTAATCCCAGCGCTTCGGGAAGCCTAGGTGGGCGAATCACTTGAGGTCAGGAGTTCGAGACCAGCCTGGCCAATATGGAGAAACCCCATCTCTACTAAAAATGCAAAAATTAGTTGGGCATGGTCGCACATGCCTATAATCCCAGCTACTCAGGTGGCTGAGGCAGGAGGGTCTCTTAAACACAGCAGGCAGAGGTTGCAGTGAGCCAAGATCATGCCACTGCATACCAGCCTGGGTGACAGTGAGATCCAGTCTCAAAGTCTCAAGAAAAAGAAAAGGAAAGAAAAGAAAGTGTATGTTCCACCTGCGAAAATGTTGAAATGAAGATACCTAAGTTTTAACATCTTATTCTACCTCCCTAGAAGGAACTTTAGATAGAAAAGTCCCTGGAAACTTGTTTGGTTTTAAAGTATGTAATGCCAACTCAGCAACTGTAGTCCAGTTTCTACATCTGAACGAACATCTGGAACAAAATTCTTTTAGTGAACTGTAGGAATTTGGAGCTCTTGCAATCATAACAAGCATGTATATGTATCAGTACTCTTTTCAAGCATGTTTTCACATCATTTAGTTCAGTCTTTGTATGCCTGGGAAGGTAGGCTATGTCCATTTTACAGATGAAGAAACTGCTTTGGGAATACTAAATGACTTGCCCAAGTGCTGGGGATATGTTCAAATTCAGGATTTGTATGCATGGGAATGCGTTACTGTAATGTGTTGAGGTTCCTTAGCAGTCAGAACTATTTAAATTTAAGGTGATGGCATTGGTGTAAGCAATGATAGAGAAGATAACCTCTAAACGGTTTTAAAATATGCTCACATTGCCATTTGGGGTGATTGAAGTCTTAATTCTGAATGGAGGGGAAAAAAATTGTTGCCTTATAGATCCTCTGTTGCCCAGAGGACCTATATTAAATGGAGCATTATTTAATATGTGTATTATATTAAATATATATTAAAAAGAGCATTATGACTGGGCACGGTGGCTCATGCCTGTAATCCTGGCAATTTGGGAGGCCGAGGAAGGCGGATCACAAGGTCAGGAGATCGAGACTATCCTGGCCAACATGGTGAAACCACATCTCTATTAAAATACAAAAAATTAGCCTGGCATGTTGGCACACGCCTGTAGTCCCAGCCACTCAGGAGGCTGAGGCAGGGGAATTGCTTGAACTTGGGAGGTGGAGGGTGCAGTGAGCCCAGATCACACCACTGCACTCTAGCTTAGTGACAGAGTAAGACTCTGTCTAAAAAAACAAAAAGTCTCACATCTGTAATCCTAGCACTTTGGGAGGCTGAGACGGGTGGACGGGTGTATCGCGAGGTCAGGAGTGCAAGACCAGCCTGGCCAAGATGATGAAACCCCGTCTTTACTAAAATACAAAAAAAATTAGCTGGGCATGGTAATGCGTGCCTGTAATCCCAGCTACTCTGAAGGCTGAGGTAAGGAATTGCTTGAACCTGGGAGGAGGAGGTTGCAGGTAGTCTAACAATGTCTGGATTTTTATTTTCTCAGTTGATTGAACTCAAACATGTATTGGTGATTCTGTACAGGATTCACATTAAAAATAAAGGGTTGTTTGAGATCATCTCTAACATAACATCTCTTCTAGATGTAAAATTCCGTGTTATTGGTCAGGTGTTGGCTCACGCCTGTAATCCCAGCACTTTGAAAGGCTGAGGAGGGTGGATCACCTGAGATCAGGAATTTCAGAGCAGCCTGGCCAACATGTTGAAACCCCGTCTCTACTAAAAATACAAAAATGAGCCGGGCATGGTGGTGGGTGCCTGTAATCCCAGCTACTTGGGAGGCTGAGGCAGGAGAATTGCTTGATCCCGGGAGATGGAGGTTGTAGTAAGCTGAGATCACGCCATTGCACTACAGCCTGGGTGACAGTGAGACCCTTTCTCAAAAAAAAAAAAAAAAAAAAAAAAAAGATTCTGTATTGTTATGTTATTTATTTTTATGCAAGATTATGTAATGCTTCTTAACTTGATTTTTTTTCTTTGTGTTTTATTTTTTGCAAACTTAGGAATCAAATCTTGTTTTAAGGTTGCAGTAGATAACTTGTGGAGTAGAAAATTTAACCTTTTGTGTTTGAAATTCACATGCATTTACCCATAGAAACAACTCTCTGGTCCTCAGGTTTCTGAAACTCCAGAACCAGAAAGCTCAATTATTTAATTGGTAAACTAGTTTTTGGAGAATTACATAGAAAGCCAGCCATATTCATGACATTGCTTCTTTGGAAAACATGCATTCTTCTGCAAGGTTGGAGTTTGTTTCTAGGTCTGTCAGACTCCCCCTATACTTGCAAAAGTATCTTGAAGTAATTTACTAAAGAGGACATTGTCCTTTCAAAGGTAGAGGCTTGTGCTGCTTTGACACCATTGTCTAGGAACAGAATGGGGATAAAGGCTTGAGTCTTCCAATGTGCATTTTTCTGTAGCTTCTTGAGGTAGTCTTAGTGCACCCTTTGGTTTACTCTGGGAATAAGTAATTTTTGCTTAAGCAAAGTTACTTATTTTGTTGTGATAAGAGGACTCTGCCTTTGATTGTATATTTCCAAGTCTTTAATTTCTTCAAAGAATGGAAGATTGGGCCAGCAAGATGTACCACAAGGGTCTAGAGTTGTCATCACAGAGTGATTCAGTAGATGGTCAGATGAGGGCAGTGATTTCAACCGATGATTGGGGTGAGGGAACTGATTGTTTTTAGCTGTGATACTTAATATATTTATATTTTTTCAACCAACACTAAAAGAAGGACTGATTTTTATGTTTATTAAAAGAGGGAGGTTGTCATCAATCTGAGGGGGAAGATAAGCTTAAATGTTCATATTTTCTCCAGACCCAAAGGGACTTAAAAAAATGTCCACGTTACGTTCCAGTATGTATGTATGTATGCGAAATTAAAGCTCAGTAAAGCCGTGGTTTCCCAAAGTTGTTCAGTTCCTAAAAGCTGGGGAGCCAAGATTTAATTCTAAACATGTAAAATATGGTTAACTTCTTAGCAACTAGACTGTATCCAAAGTGCAGGTAGAAGTAGGAGGAATTGCAGTAGACAATTTTACTATTAAAATAAAAACTTTTATGGCTCTCAAAATAAGTTTACAATTATTTTATTCTTTGACGGTAGTTGGAACCTTTGTAGATGAAGTGTGATAAGTTAAATAATAAATGAAAATGCCTCTATTGGTGTGCAGTTTGTTTCCTTACTTGTGGAGTAGAGAATTTCACTTTTCATGTGAGGTTTTAAACTAGTCTTTTGGATATTCTTGATGAGTGAAAGGATTATAAGGTATCCTTTCATTAAATGGCATACCCGTAAATGAGGGGCTGGTGGAGAGTAGGAGGAGAAATACCAGTGGAACAGTATTATGCATCAGCCCAAATTGTACAAAACCACTTATGATGCGGAGAATATTGTATCATCCTGGAGGTTTCTGAGCATGTTGAGAATCGGACCTTTATTTCTGGACCGTCTTAACTACTGCTTTGTTTTTGTATAGCAAAAGGTTAAAAACTCTAGAAAGTATGTGGTGGTCATTTGGTTTAAACAGCTTGCTGCCTTTTACCTCATGGAATATGTCCCAGTAATTCCTCAGCAAATAATGACACTTAACAAATAATGCAATCTGATATCTGATATAAAATTATTTTTTAAGGTTAGGGTATGAATATTATTTAAATTTGTCTGGCAGGAATGATAATTTGGACATTGTATTTATGTTGGAGCCAGTACACACAGATACCACAAATATATCTCTAATAATTACTTATTCAGGAAACAATATTGACATAGGTTAAGCTGGACCAGGAGAGTTGTGAAACTGTTTTTTTGGGCTTTTTTTGTTTTTTTTTTTGAGACAGACAGGGTCTCGCTCTCTCGCCCAGGCTGGAGTGCAGTGGTGTGATCTCGGCTCAGTGCAGCCTCCACCTCCCGGGCTCAAGTGTTTCTCCTGCCTCAGCCCCCTCCCCACCCCAAGTAGCTGGGACTACAGGCGCATGGCACTGTACCTAGCTAATATTTGTATTATATGTAGAGAAGGGGTTTTGCTGTGTTGCCCAGGCTGGTCTTGAACTCCTGAAGTCAGTTAATCCGCTCACCTTGGCCTCCCAAAGTGCTGGGGTTACAGGTGTGAGCCAGCGCGCCTGGCCTGTTGTGAAACTGTTAAAGAGGCTTTATGTTATTTTAGGTTCAGTAACAAAAGCCTATTTAGAGTTTAATTTTCCATACAGACCTGATGGCTGGTTTGACACAGAAGTGGAAAAAAGTATCGCTGTTTTTGGAACAAACTCCAGCCTGCTCAGATCAGGAAAATGTTTGATCATTTGGTAGTAAACAACACTCTGATCTTGATGTAACAGGGTGGCTATTCTGCGTGAATTTTCCTCGGATTATACAGGATTTCTGTGGAAAAAAAAAAAAATCTGTGGTTTGAGTACTGAATTCTGTCCTTTTTTTTTTTTTTTTAGCTATCTGACTTTAAACAAGTTAACTTCATTCCGCAAATATTGACCAGATGTGTTCACATGTGCCATCGACTATTCTAAGCACCTAAAACATTTTGTGTCTCAGTCACCCAGTATTGGGGTCTTTATCTCCCAGTTTCTGTGTTTTTTAGCAGCTTTTTGGAATATAATTTAAATAGTATAAAATTTCCCTGTTTTAATTGTATAATTGTTTTTTAATATATTTACAGATTTGTGCAACCATCATTACAGTCTGATTGTAGAACATTTCCATCATCCTGGAAAAATCTTTGTGACTATTTGCAGTCACTCCTCAGTTCCACATAACCACTAATGTACTTTTTGTTTTCATAGATTTGCCTTTTCTGCACATTTTATATGAATGGAATCATAATATGTGGTCTTTTGTGTCTAGTTCTTTCATGTAGCATAATGTTTTTGAAGTTCATCTATATTGTAGCATGTACTTCATATTCCATTGTATGGATATACCACATTTTGCTTATCCATTCATCAGCTGATGGACACTTGGATTGTTTCCACTTTTTGGCTATTGTGAATAATGTTGTTATGAATATTCTTGTGCAAGTTTTCATGTGGACATCTGTTTTCATTTCTCTTGGGTAGATGCCTAGGAGTGGAATTGCTGGGTCATATGGTAAATTTATATTTAGTATTTTAAGAAACTACCAAACTGTTTTCTTCCAGAGTGGCTGCAGCATTTTATATTCCCATCAGCAATGAGTGAGGATTCTAATTTCTCCATATCTTTGGCAATACTTGTTATTGTCTGTATTTTTGTTATAGGCATTCTAGTGGATGTGAGGTAGTATCTCATTGTGGTTGTAATTTGCATTTCCTTAATAATCATGAAGTTGAGAATCTTTTCATGTGCATATAGTCCATTTTAATGTCTTCTTTGGTGAAATGTCTATTCAAATCTGTTTTGCCCACTTTTTTTTTTTTTAACTATTTTATTTTTTTTAAGACGGAGTCTGACTTTTTTGCCCAGGCTGGAGTGCAGTGGTGTGATCTCGGCTCACTGCAACCTCCGCCTCTGGGGTTAAAGCAATTCTTGTGTCTCAGCCTCCCAAGAAGCTGGCATGACAGGTGCATGCCACCCTGCCTGGCTGATTTTTTGTATTTTTGATAGAGCTGGGGTTTTGCCATGTTGGGCAGCCTGGTCTTGAATTCCTAGACTCATACAATCCGCCCTCTTCAGCCTCTCAGAATGCTGGGATTGCAGGCATGAGCTGCCGTGCCTGGCCCTTTTTTTCACGCTTTTAATTTTTTTTTTTTTTTTGTCTTCTTATTAGTGAAAAAGTTCTTCACATATTCTGCTTACAAGTCCCTTTTTGACATATAATTTGCAAACATTTCTATTTTGTGGCTTGGGTTGGTTTTCCTGGTGGTGTCTTGAAACACAGTTTTTACTTTCAGTAATGCCTTATTTATTAGTGTTTTGTTTTCCATGATTTGTGACCATCTGTGGCCCAATAATGATTTTACCCTTTTAGAGGGACCTTTTGGATGCTGGGACATTGGATCTGTTAGGTTTCTGACATTTTCTAATTGATCAAGCTTATTTTCAATATTTGAGTGCAGGGGCTACAGAATGAATGTTCTTTATTATTCTTTAAACTTACTGTGTTTTGGAAATTTCATCTCATCTCAAACATGTTTGTCTTTTTTTTAAGAGTAAATTAGCGTCTACTACAGATGTTGGCATCCTAAGCATTTCTTGTAAGGTTTTATTACTTGATGCTGATTTGCTTATGAAAAATTACCACTTGAATATGAAATTTTTTTTTTTTTGAGACAGAGTCTTAACTCTGTTGCTCAGGCTGGAGTGCAGTGGTGTAATCTCAGCTCACCACAACCTCCGCCTCCCAGGTTCAAGTGATTTTCCTGCCTCAGCCTCCCGACCAGTTGGGACTACAAGCGCATGCCACCATGCCTGGCTAATTTTTGTATTTTTCATAGAGGTAGGGTTTTGCTGTGTTGGCCAGGCTGGTCTCAAACTCCTGACCTTGTGGTCTGCGTGCCTCGGTCTCCCAGAGTGCTGAGATTACATGCATGAGCCACTGCGCCCAGCCCGAAAATTATTTTTATCTCGTAATTGTCCTGCTTAGGCTTATGAATTCTTCTAGAAATCTACCATTCATAGATTATTTTCAAAGCTTCTAAGGATAATTGCCAAATAATTTTTACGGTCAATAATCAAAGAAGACACTCGAGATAGACTTTATCAGAGATAGATTTTATTAGATATAAATAGAAGATATTTTTTATCTGGGTTAGAAGATTGTGATGCCTGACTGTAATGACTAATTTCAGCTCTTCAAGAAAGAATAAAACCAATTTTGCTTCCAGAAGTTTTGTTTTGTTTCATGAATACAGCTAAGTAAATTCCACAAGGTTTCTTTGCTTTAGATTACCTCAGCTTTGGCACTGTTGACCTTTTGGGCCAGATAATTTCTTGTCTTGTGGGGGTGTCTTGTGCATTGTAGGATGGATGTTTAGCAGTATTTTTGACCTCACTAGATGCTAGTAGTCTCCCACTGTTGTGATGACCAAAAATGTCTCCAGATGTTGACCTATGTACCCTTGGCAGGGTTGGGGAGAATCACATCCTCATAGAGAACCACTGCTTTAGGGGTGTATTTAGAACTGGTAATGGAATTCAGGGAAGTGTTCAAAACCTCTAAAATATGGGTAAGAATTGTCCATCAGCTATGCCACTAGGAATGACAAAGTGGTCTTTGCATGCAGCCCATAAAACTTAGAGGCTGATGTTTCCTGCTTGATCTTTGTAAAACCCTTCTCCCCGTTCTCCCTCCCTTTCCTGATGGCTTCTTTATGTTCTTGTGTATGTTTGTCTCTGACTGCATTGTAAGGTCTTCTAAAGGCAAGCAGACACCATTCCCTCCCCCACCTCCCACTTCCCCCAATTATTTTAAGATGAAGCTGTGGTGACCAATTCCAGATGACTAATGGGAGAAAGTAAACTTGAGGAAAAAGAGGAGGACTGGGTTAGATTTCCTCTGCTTCAGCTTTAAAATGTTTCCGCTGTAATATGAAAAGCTTAAAAGCATGTAGAAATTCGAGTTTTGAGTTTAAGCAGTGAAAAGCAGTGTATCAGGGAGAAGTAATTAAGTGTTGTAAGCAACCCAGAATCTCTGTACTATTGTTAAAGCAGTGTGTTGCTTTAACTCAATCCAGTTACTCTTCCCTCAGCAAGTCAATAGTACACCATCGACTGACCTGTCGTATAGACTGCAACAAATACTGCATATACTTGCACCAGGAGTCTAGGGTATAATTACACAGAATCTCAGATATGAGTTTCCTGACATTCGTCTGTAAAGTCCCAACTCTAATGTTGCACAGTTTTAACCTTTGAATACTACCACGCTACAAAGGCCCTTTCTGATGGAGCAGTATAATCTACTTTCAGTATTTGGGGACTAACCTCTTCACAACTGCTACAAAATATTTGACAGCAGCACCCACCTTGTATGACAGTCTCATGAAGTTGTGGCTAAGAAATTGTAATTGGTTGCAACAGTATGAATCTAATATATTTTTTTAAAGTCTCTTTTGCTTTGCTGGTTAATGAAAACCCTAGGTTTTGTATTTTTCCCAAGTCACATTTTACTTGGTTCTTTTCTTTCATAATGACTTCTTTTCCTTTCAGCTGACGTCAGACTCTGCTGCCTCCTATAATTTTCCTAATTGCCTTCTCTTCTGTCTCAGCATATGCCTTAGCAGTGGAAAAGAAAAATTTGAAGTTTATTTTAGGGGGTAGTCTGGGGTAGAAGGGCAAGGCCAGAGCAGCTTAAAGGAGATGGTTATTTCCTGAGTGTAATGTTTCTTACTAACTCTCCTCAGTGCACCTCCAACCTATGTCTAGTCAGGAGTGCTGTCACAATGTGAAAAAAAGTGAGTTGGGAAGAAGGAAATGAACATTTTCTAAGGGCCTACTCTGTGCCCAGTGCTTGTATTTTCTTAGACATAGTTTCATTTAATTCATTTAAGCCTTTTGGGGCATGTTCTCATCCCCATTTGCAGGTGAGGATATGAGACACAGAGAGGTTAATCTGTCCAAGGCCTTGCAGAGAGCCAGCGTGGCGAATGCAGGCCTGTCCGACCCTAGGTCTGTGCTGTCTGTATTCTCCATGCCCTTCTCCCTTCTTATTAGTAACTGCTTTCACAAAGGGAAGAAAGAAGACCACTGGGCCTCCAGAAGAGTGGATCCCATGAAAGACATTCATATCTGGGGTGAGAGGTTACAATGCCTGGCTGTAAAGGCAGTTTCAGTTTATGGGAAAGAATAAAACCAACTTTGCATTTTAAGAAGAGTGCTGGTTTCCAGAGGGATCATCTTAATTTGAGGTGGCAGGTGTCACTTCCCTCAAGGCATAGAAAACATGATTTAACCACTGGACAACTTTGCTTCATAAAGAATGTCATGATTGGTTAAGTGCACATTATTAGTACTACTAATATTAAAAGTGTATTTAATTATCCTACTACTAAAGGAGACACAAAACATCCACAACACTATCAACATGCCTAGTTTAGAAAGTATTTGTCTTTTTTGGCTGAGGTGGATAGGGGAGGGCATAAGGTAAGGGTTATGTGTGTGCATGTTTATATATATATATATAATTTGTGTGTGTGTGTGTGTGTGTGTGTAGGAGAAGAGATATTGTGGTGTTTGGAGAATTCATCTTGAACTTCAATTTGCCTTCTAATTCATGCTAAAAAGAGTTTCACTTATTGATTCTGAACCATAGAAAGCTAGCTGCCTCTTTTCTTTCATTTGATTTCTTACCACATTTGTACTTTCTCTGAGGGAAGGATCATCATTAGGATAGACAGGGAACAGTAGAAAGCTGAATAAAAAGAGGAAGATGTTGGATTACTGAACTGATATGTTGCCTTGGCACATAGTTTCCTTCAAAGCTCTTGAATCTTTTCTGTAATTTACCATATGGGATTATAGGGAAAATAAGTTGAGAAAGTAAATGGGAGTTATTGGAGAATTGATGGCTTTGTAAAAAGTTTCTCAAATAGGGATGGAGGTTTATGCTTGCGCCTAACACTGAAAGAAAGGTTTATGCTTGCTGCTAGAACTGGGTTGGCATCTAACTTCCATTGTAAAAGCACTACAAATTAACTCTTTTATGCTGTGAAATGGAGTTTGTAGTAACAGACCTGGCAAGTAATCACCCAGTGTTTGTCTCTTAAAAAATGATGTATTACAGCTCCACCAGGTGGCTGCCAACAGTGTGGATGAGACAGGCTGGCATCCACCAGGAGGAGGAGAAAGCTGCTCTTGATTTTCTTTGTGCATATCGGAGTGTACAACATAATAATTTAGTGAAGGACAAAGGAGTGAGCCCACTGCACGTTTTTCTAGGAAGTCTGGCAAAACACACACACACACACACACACACACACACACACACACACACACCCTCAAGATCACTGTGACTCATCTTTGACATAGAAATACCTAAATGCCATAGACCCACTTTCTGATGGGTTAATTGTGCTGCAGATCCATATATCGTTGTGCCCTCATTCTGGCTATTATTTTTGGTGATCCTAAAAGGACAGAGGATACTTTAGGTCCATAGGTTAGTTTTGGCTTGTGACTATTAGAGACTCAAGTGGGATCCATTGTAACATCACGGTGTAGTAGAAAAGAATGTTGGTGACTTGAATCCAGTTTTAGCCTCTGCTCCTATTAGGCAAGTGGCTTCTTTTTTCCGGGGCCTCAGTTTTCTTATCTGTAAAATGAGTGAATTATATTAGCTGATCTCCAGAAACCTTTAGCCATGTGCACAATTTGAATGATTTTGTTTTAATTTGAAAAAAAAAAAACTTGTTAAACATTTGAAAATCAAATAGAAAACATGAGGGAAGAAAGCTATATTCAGTGTAGACATTTGTATTTTTTAAATTAAACGCTACATTATGATATGGATCATAAGAATTAGAATGAGACAGTCTTCACTATTCTATCCCTAGTTCTAATATGGCACAGATGTAATAATAAAGTCCATATGCAGCCTTGAAGAAAGTATCTGATTACACATAAAATGTTACCAAAACAAAAACAAAAACAAAAAGCTGGTAAGTAAATTGAGCTATCAACTTGTTTTAGGCAGCACAAAGAATAAAACAAAAACCAAAGCCCTGAAACACTGGGCTCCTGAAACACTGAAATGTGAAATTCATATTCCCAACTGACTGGTTCCATTCCTATGTAGGTTTAGAGAAAAGAGAAAGAAAAACTTCTTTCTCTGTGTTAAATAGGTATCTTAATCATTTGAAAATGAAAGTATAAAATTGAAATTTTAAGCACTTCGAGTAACAAACATTGGTATGTTCTTTTGTGTTCTAAACATTAATAAAATGAGCCATCATTAATGGATCTGAATATTTTAAATTGCAGTTAGTGATGTCATTTTAATTGATTTTATATTTCTCATGTTGAAGAGCAAAGAGAGCATAACCCCAGTTTTTTTTATTCCAGTTTTTAGCAACCAATTTAGGAAATATCAAGAACTGACTGTAGCAATGATAGGAATATTAGTCCCCCTGCCTTTGTACTTTGCTCCTTAGCAACAAGCAAATTCACTACTGTATTTTATTCTTTGTGCTTCCCTCCTTTGAAAAATACTCATCTTGCTATTTTAAAAAATTACCCATGAATGCAATTCACCATTAAAAAATTAGTTTATACATTTTTTTGCTTTTCTCCTTAGTTTAGTTTCTATGTGTATTTATCAGCATATTGTGGCATGTGTGTTAGTTGTGTCAGTACTGAGCTCTTAGAAACACAGCCACGTGTTGCTATGCCACCTTCTTAAAGTTTGGAGTGTTAGATTTGAATGCAATGTAGACTTTGATCTAGTTTTTTTTTTTTTTTTGAGACAGAGTCTCTATCGCCAGGCTGTAGTGCAGTGGCACGATCCCGGCTCACTGCAACTTTTGTTTTCCAGTTTCAAGCAATTCTGCCTCAGCCTCCCAAGTAGCTGGGACTACAGGCACGCACCACCACGCCCGGCTAATTTTTTGTATTTTTAGTAGAGACGGGGTTTCACCATGTTGGCCAGGATGGTCTCGATCCTTGACCTCGTGATCCACCTGCCTCAGCCTCCCAGAGTGCTGGGATTACAGGCGTGAGCCACTGCGCCCGGCCTGATCTAGTTTTTGTTTTTCTGTGAGACATTTACATAAAAACAATGTCTTCGATTTTAATAACTTACCTGTTTCTCCTATTTCCCACTCGACATTGACTTAATGTTCCATATGGGACTTAGCAGCTGGTTGCTATGGAATTGACTGACACTAAGTAAAAGATTATGACTTCAGGTAGAAATTAAGTAGAAAGACCTGCTGATTTCTTAAAGAGATGGGATACACTCAGATTTTCAAATATTGACATAGAACTTCTGTTAATTTAAGAGAAACAATTCTGGTTTTGGTGAAAAAAATTTTTAAGTTAGTTTCATGATATGCTTTATATCAAAGATAAAAATGTAAATTTATTTATTTTTTTGTTTAAAACAAGGCCAGCCTTTCATTTTTCAGAAGATTAGTTCCTCTTAACCATGTGATGAAACTTTACTAATAAAAGGAATGCATGTTTACATACACACTTTATACATAATTCCTAGTAGTCTTTTGGACTGAATAATTTCCCCATATCTTTATGTTGAGCAAAAATGATGGCAGCTTTTCAAACATATAATGTTAGCTCTGGGATTTAAAATTTAATTTCTGGTTTTCAGTGTCTTGCTAATTATGAGTTTGAGGCCCATTCCATTACACATTCATCTTAGGATGCATTGATGAGGAGTTTGTGACTGTTTTTCTTTGTAGTCTTCTGATAAGTCAATTAATGGCATGTCATTTTACTTCTGTAAGCTCATTTTCCACGTTTGTGTAAAGTAGAGGTTGTGGGTATGGGTGTGAGAGATGGGAGTTTAGGTTAGAACAACTTCTAATTTCTCTTTCAGTTGTAAATATTATATAACATAATGGAAGCAAAATGCTTCTACGGCTACATAACCACATCTCTATTTAGTTGTTCATCATTGACTTGTCTCATACTGTGAGGATTTCCTATTGTATATATGCTGCACATAGATTTCTGAAAGATTTAGTTATAATCTAGAATATTTACAGTAATTTGCTTGGCTATTACACATTTAAAATTTACCAGAATTGTCTTGAGCAAACGAGAGTTTGGGTTGGCTTTCAAAGAATGTGAGCGGGGCTGAATATAAATAGAATTGGGTCATTTATCAGTATCCATTCTTTTATTTCATTAGCTGCATTAATGTCTAAGCATTCAGTATAAGAAATATATTTAGCTCTTCTATTTTATTAATGATTTAGCCTTATTCCTATCTTCCTTTTAGTTTGCAATAAGTACAAAATAGTTACAAACTCTAGAAGATTGTTATAATCTGTCTCCCATGAAATACTTAAGCAATACAGTAAATACTGTTGTCATTCTTTGTCTTCTACTTGCTTTTTCTGGATATTTGGTTATATGACTGTTTTTACCTCTACTGCTATCTAATCTAGTTCACAATGATTTTTGTGTTCTTAAAAAGTCAATAACTTAAATTATATCACCATAACTTTTATAATTAGATGATCAGAGAAGATAGGATTAAAGCTAATAAATGCAGGGTCCTTTGAAATCCTCACATAAAAGGAAATAGCAAAAGTACCAGCACTTTACAAAACCAATGTACATTGATAATTTTGTCATTTATTTTTAGATATTCTTGGAACAGAAGATCTTACTGTGGAAGTGACTTCCAATGATGCTGTGAGATTTTATCCCTGGACCATTGATAATAAATACTATTCAGCAGACATCAATCTGTGTGTGGTACCAAACAAATTTCTTGTTACTGCAGAGATTGCAGAATCTGTCCAAGCATTTGTGGTTTACTTTGACAGCACACAAGTAAGACTTTGTTTTCTATGAAGGCTTGAATAATAAATTACTGCATTCTTTCTTTTTTCCCCCTCTACATTTTATCTTACTATCTCTTTTTGTTTGTTTATATTTTTTGTTCCCTCTAGAAATCGGGTCTTGATAGTGTCTCCTCATGGCTTCCATTGGCAGAAGCATGGCTAGCTGAGGTGATGATCTTGGTCTGTGATAGAGTGTCAGAAGATGGTAAGGCATATGGATGGGATAGTAGTTGGTACCTGAATTTACCATTCCTTGGTGAACAGAGTACATCTGTTTCCTTAACTTAGGACAGTACATTCCATGTGACTTTATTGCTTTATAAAAATATTTTCAGCTATTTTTCTTTGGAATCTTGTAGAGTTTACTTTTTTCCTTTAAAGAATGGATACTTCAGGGCTGAGAAATCATTTTATTATTTTAGATGCCTTTAGAATAATATTGACATTAAGGGAAACACATTGAGATTTGTGGAGAATATTGCAGGAATAGTCACGTTTTCTTTTTACTTATGAAGATTCTTTTGCGTATTATTTTAGGTGTAAACCGACAAAAAGCTCAAGAATGGTGCATCAAACATGGCTTTGAATTGGTAGAACTTAGTCCAGAGGAGTTGCCTGAGGAGGATGGTAAGTGTTTATGTGTTAGTAGAAAACATGGCACTTAGATTCAGATATGAGAGATTATTTTAATTCAGAGAAGAAGAATCACAGCAAAATTTAAGAAATTTTTTTCCTCCAGCTGTTTCAAAGATTTAAGCAAAATCCATCGATGTAGTCTTACACTTAGTATAATAATTCATTTATTTGGTTTTACCACCTATTTTAGGACTTTTGAAAATGTCTGTTTTTCTTATGGATAAAGGTATAGGGCTGCTCTCTAAAATCTTTGTAATTTCCCCAATTCTTTATCCTTTCCTCACTGCCAAAGAAGGAGGGTTAAACCTTCTTGGTAGTTTAAGTTGATGTTTCTTATTTTGAATTCATAGTAACCTAAGGCTGAATTCCCAGGAATCCCAGGGGACATTTCAGATCTATTTGAATGGTTTTTGGACATTTGAAGCCAAAAATAGACCCACATTTGACTCCCCACCTCCGCCCCATGTAGCTCTGCAATTGCTGTCCAATGCTATTGCTGGACCTTCTATTTCTTCCCCTTTTCTACTTCCCTTCCCCATTTCTTTTCTCATCTTTTCTCCTTTGAAGTACACCTGTTGTGGGATCTACCAGGATAAGAGGGTTTTTGGTTCACCAAAACCTTATAATCTGGTACAAGAGATGAAACTTACATGTAGATAATTCAATTACCAAGTGGACTGTCATAAATATTATAGAAGAAATAGTGGTGGCGTGGTATTTTAGAGACAGGAGAGCTTATTTTTGTTTGAAAGTGCAGAGACGGTGTTGGCATTGTGAACTGTCATGTGTCAGCTGCTCCATGGGGAGGAAGTTAGAAAAAATCCTTGGCTTTTAGTGAGAGGACCTGTGTACAGGTGGCATTGTGAAGATACCACTTGTTCCAAAAGATATTCTGGGCAGGGGCAACCAACGTGAATTAAAGTACATAGATAAGACATAAGCAGCCGTTTCATGAACCTGTATTTTTTTTTAAGGAATTAGGAAATATCTTTCTATATCTGGTTTTATTTACAATTTTTCCAAAGTGTTACGTTTGAGAATAAAACCTGCTGGAGAAGAAGAGAACAAAACTGAAATAAAAAGGCTGGTTTTTCTCTTTGCTCATTTTAAAGAATGTTGAAAATAAGCAAGTACATCTTCTTTTTCTTTGTTTTTCTAGATCTCCTGAAACTTATGCCCTGTTTTGTGTATGTGAGCCTGTGTGATTTCTGGCACTGGAATTTTCTTTCTCTTGTCCTCGGGAGTCAGTATTTGACTCATCATTTTGGAATCTCTCCTCCTTCATACCACTGTATTTCTTATAGCCCTTTGTCTGAATAATGTTCTTGTATTAATTCAGCTTAAATCTTTTTTTTTTTTTTTTTTTTTTTGAGATGGAGCCTCGCTCTGTTGCCTAGGCTGGAGTCTCAGCTCACTGCAATCTCTGCCTCCCAGGTTCAAGCAATTCTCCTGCCTCAGCCTCCCAAGTAGCTGGGACTATAGGCATGTGCCACCACACCTGGCTGATTTTTTGTATTCTAATAGAGATGGGTTTCACTGTGTTAGCCAGGATGGTCTTGATCTCCTAACCTTGTGATCTGCCCTCCTTGGCCTCCCAAAGTGTTGGGATTACAGGCGTGAGCCACCGCGTCTGGCCCAATTCAGCTTAATCTTAAAATGGGTTTTTTGATATGTCATCATCAGGTAAGGTAATGAAAACCTTCCTAGACTTTTAAAATACAAACTATTCCTAAGCCATATTTCCTCATCTTTTGCTTACATGTATTATTCGAACATGAATATAGGACTTTATGGTAGTTAGTATTAATTTTCATCTTATGGGTACTAGCTCTTCATTTCAGACCACATTTTTGGTTCCTGGTTATATCATCTAAAATACTAGTTACTCTTTTGAGAATTAAGTCATTCACAGTTAAGATAAACATGATTTTTAGGTCTTCATCCAAACATTGGTGGTGATAAACTTATCTTGGTAGAGTATTTTCAATTTAATCACTATATTTCTGTTAGGTTGGTGGGTTGATATTCTTTAAATGGTTCATAATCCATTAAACAGTTGTTGAGTGCCTGCTGTTTTTCAGACACTGTGCTAGGCAATGGGCATATGAGCTCAGTTAGACAAGATTCCTGCCGTCACAGTGCAGGGGGAAGGTTACACCACTAAATCATCAGTTCCAGTGCATCTTTAGGAGAGATGTACATAGAGTGATGTCGTTTCCACTTTCTTTGAGAATGGGGTAAGTGATTTGCCGTTGATCAAATAGCTAATAAGTGGCCGAGCCTGGGTTCAGATTCAGATATTCTGACATCTAACTCTCTGCTCTTCTTGTTAAACCATCCAGGGCAAGGCTGGCCTCTAGAGGCAGGTTCTGTGTGGATCATATTCTGTAAACTCCTAGGAGACTTTTCTTTTTTAAGCACATGAAAACTATTTCTGTCATTATTTTGCAGATGCAGCCTTATAATCCTCAACATCTGCAAGGTCTCCATTTCATTTTTACACAATCATTCCTATGTTGTAGCTAAGAATACCGCCTTTTTGGTACACTATGGGATTACAACCCTGTTATTTTGAGTAGTGTCAGTCAAATTCCAGAAGCAGGATAGTACTAATAATAAACTAAACTGAGTTGTAATGACCCTTTGCCTGTCTCGTACACTTCTAGTCATTTCACTTCTCACTCAGTCTACCTTTCTTGATCATAAATAACACTTATTATTCTGTGGCTTCAGGCAGAAGATAGTGCATTTACATGATTTTATGGCTTGCTATTAATACGAAGACTCTTCCTGCCTTCAGGAGACTCATTCTGTATACGTTGGTATCTCTAGTACTGTGCTAAGAATGTGTGTAACAAGTGGAATCTTACATTTTCAGAATGTAAATAGATTACATTGGTGGAGATAACTTCATTATATAACTGCCTTATATTTTATGTTTATCTGTTTTAGTTTCTAGGATATTCTTTTTTTTCACAGGGAAGTTTTTAGCTTATTAATCTCATAAAAAAAAAACCCACAATGGCTGCAGATAACATCATTGAGGCACCTTTACTCCTTCGACTTTTTGCCAGCACTAACACTGGCCTTTGAAGTCCACTTGACTTTCTTCATGCTGTTCTTGCATTCCTTTCATTGCTTTCTTGAGATCTTTTTCTTCTCACACAGGCCATGTCTTGTAAGTCTATGTTTGTGTTCATTTTCGTTTGCATAATCCAAGGAATTATAAATTATGCCAAAGCCAGTTGTCTTGCCACCACCAAAATGAGTTCTGAATTCAAATACAAAGATGACATCTGGTGTGGTCTTGTACTTCGTGGCTACTTTTTCCCGAATTTCTGTCTTAGATAGTGTTGCCTTCCCGGGATGAAGGACATCAATGACCATTTGTTTTCTCTGATGTAGTTGATTGGTCATGAACTTTCCAGTTTGAACAGTTACCTTGTCGTTCAGGATGGTGGTCAATCCTCAGAGAGCCAAAGAGGAAAAGAGCTTTTCTAGAATATTCTTACCACGAGCTCCAAGCTCTGTATTTGTTTTATTTTTCCTTGTAAGATGTGAACTAACAACTAAATAAACAAGATAACAAAACCACAGTCATTTGAAAATATAGCTTGGGGGATATATACATACATTTTTATGAATGTACATGTATATATGTGTGAGTGTTATATATAAATATATATATTTCCCCTCCCCGACTAGATGACTTCCCAGAATCTACAGGAGTAAAGCGAATTGTCCAAGCCCTGAATGCCAATGTGTGGTCCAATGTAGTGATGAAGAATGGTAAGTAACTGGGATTAAAATCATTTTTTCCCCTTTGTTCCTTTTAAGTTTTAAATTATTCAGATATATGTGGAGCCATTAGTATTATGTGAAATCTGTAGATGTGTTCTAATTTCAATTCCCTAATTGATGGAAAAGCCAAAAGTAGCATTTCTAGGAATTTTTCATATATGTTTAATAGTTAATTCAGTAAGAATTTAGAGGTTGCCTATAATAGGCCCAGCATTGTCTTTGTCTTTGAGAAGTATCTCCAAAATTATAAGACATATACCCTATTATTAAGGACCTCCTAGTTCAGCTGTGAAATCCAAGCATGTACTTTGCAAATGCTAGGTAACTATACAAGGCGGTCTGTGATGAGTACAGATGACTGATGCAAGCAGTAAAGTGCATAGAATTAGAAATATGGCTGTGGTGTTATAAGTATAGAGAGAGAGCTTCAAGGAGAAAGTGTGTCCTGACAGTAGTTTTCACAGGAAGGTCAAGAGTTGAACTGTTGAAAGGGGAGAGCAGCAATTGGAGAAGGAAGCACGGCATAGAGAATAATAGTTGTGTGTTCTGACCAGCTTAGGCAACATGGTGAGAACCCATCTCTACAGAAATTTTACAAATTAGCTGGCTGTGGTGGTATGTGCCTGTGGTACCTGCTATGTGGGAAGCTCAGGTGGGAGAATTGCTTGAGCCCAAGAGGTCAAGGCTGCAGTGAGCTGTGGTAATGCCACGGCACACCAGTCTGGGCAACAGAAAGACTCAGTCTTTGTTATATGTTCTAGGGTCACTAAGAGAATATCATCTAGCATTTGGAGCTCGCCTAGAGAGAGGCCTGAATGCCAGTTAGGAGAATTTTGGCTTTTTCCTGTAAGAATTGGTGAGTCACTGGAGATTTTTAAATAAGGGTTTGATGCAAAGAAGTTGGCATCTTTGTTAATGTCATGGTGGTGTGCAGGGAGGTTTGGCAGTTGAAGAAAGTCAAGATAAAGTCTGAAGTAAGGGAGACCAGAGCTTTTGCAACAGTTCAGAGAGTGAGGCGCTGGGTCTGGGGATAGGGTAGTGGCAGTGGCCGTGAGGCAGAAGGCTGAATCTGAAGTGCAATCGGAAGAGGGTAGGCTAAGGCACACTGGCCTCTTATGGTCTGCATTAGTTCCCTAGGGTGGTGGTAACAAAGTACCACAAACCATATGACATAGAACAACATGAATGCGCTGTCTCATAGTTCTGAAAGCCAGAAGTCCAAAATCAGGATGTTGGCAGGGCTGTGCTCGCTCTTGAAGGTGCTGGGAAAGGATCTGTTTGAGGCCTCTCTTCTAGCTTCCGGTGGTTCGTTAGCTTCTGGCAGCATAACTCCAGCCTTCACATGGTATTTTCCCTGTGTGCCATTTCCCCTTTTTATAAGCACAAGAGTGACATCGAGTAGGGCTCTACCTACTGCAATATGACCTCATCTTACTGTTTCTGCAGTCAGCCTGTCTCCAAATAGGGTCACATTCTGAGATACTGGAGGTTAGAACTTTAACATATGAATTTGCTGGGGGATACAATTCAGTCCATAACAGTCTTTTAGGACTTGGTACGTGTATAGGGTTTTTCTGTCTTAACAGCTCTTGGCTACCTCAACAAGTATGCTGAGTGAGACACTACAGAAAGGAATGAGAAAAATCATATTTTACAGTGAGCTTACCCCATCTTCCTCAATAAAGGTGAAATAGAAGACCAGTTTTAGAGAAATAGAATATCTCACTTCAATTTTTGGTAGACCCTTCAGTGTTAAGTGGCATCCTTTGGCTTTCCTGAGGTCTGATCTAACTCTTGTCATCATTAGAGAAGCTCCTTCCTCCCCCATTCTTCCCCTCTCTCCATCTTCCTTCCTCCTTTTCTCCTTCTAGGAGGAATCTTATGTGTGTGTTATATTGAATTGCAAGGATACTAGATTCTTTTTTATTACTAAAGCAATCTAGATAGACCTAGAAGATTAAGGAGTTTTTTTTTTCTTCTCCTACTTTTATTTTAGGTTCAAGGAGTACATGTGCAAGTTTGTTACATGGGCAAATTGTGTATTGCTGGGGTTTGGTGTGCAAATGATTTTGTCACCCAGGTCACAGGTAGTGAGCATAGTACCTGACATGTAGTTTTTCAGCCCTCACCCTCCTACTCTCTACCCTCAGGTAAACCCCAGTGTCTGTTGGTCCTCTTTTTATCTCCATGTGTATTAAATGTTTAGCTCCCACTTATACATGGGAACATGTCGTATTTATTTTGTTGTTTTGGTTGTTGCTGCTTTTAATTCACTTAGGATTATGGCCTCCAGCTGTGTCCATGTTGCTGCAAAGGCCATGACTTTCTTCGTTTTTATGGCTGTGTAGTATTCCATGGTGTATGTGTACCACATTTTTTTAATCCAGTCCACCGTTGTTGGGCATCTGGGTTGATTCTATGTCTTTGCTATTGTGAATCGTGCTGTGATGAACATACACATTCATGTGCCTTTTTAGTAGAATGATTTACATTTCTTTGGGTGTGCACTCAGTAATGGGATTGCTGGATTGAATGGTAATTCTATTTTTAAGTTCTTTGAGAAATCTCCAAACTGCTTTCCACAGTGGCTGAACTAATTTACAGTCCCACTAGCAGTGTATAAGTACTTACCTTTCCTCTGCAACCTCACCAACAACTGTTATTTTCTGACTTTTTCATAATAGCCAGAATAAGGAGATTTTCATTTATGTGGTTATCTCTCTGTTACCAGAACAAATTAAGGCTTGGTCCTTCTCATTCATCTATTCAGCAAATCATTGTTGAGCATTTACCATAGGAAGGCATGACTGTCTATGCTATAAAAATAAGTTTAAGATTTAGAACATAACTGGATCAATTTAGAATAAAATTATATTCAGTGGTGCTTGTTATATTTATGAGAACTATTTTCACAAAATCTTCCTTGGCTTTGTTCACTTTTTGAAAAATCTGTGTCCCAAGTTCATATATTAAAGAACTATTGCCTTGTAATGTACACAATTTATATGGCTATAAATTGAGAGGCTGGACTAAACATGCTTTATTACTTTGGAAGTATGGTCAAAGGTGCTTTCTGAAAAAACGTCATTTTAGTTGGTTTAGACACTAACCGATATTCTTAAAAGAACTGCAAAACAAAGAGGTACGTTGTGGATTTTTCATGTTTCTTTGCCCTGAAGTTTCCTCACTTTCTTTTTTTTTCTTGGCAGTACTAGTACATCAGTTTCCTATTAACCAAAGACCGAAATAATTGTCATTAATTAGCTTAATTCCATGTTTAAGAGGATCCTGGCATATGTGGTATGAAGGAAACTTAACTATCTTCTCTCTAGAGAATCCCTAAATATGAAGACACAGTGAATGACATTTTGATGTAATCCAGGTCTTAGGAAGTGTGAAGGACATCCTTCTAGAGCCCTGCATCTTATTTAGAGACAAAGTTCTCTGTGGATATATGGTTGGTCATATTACTCTTCCAGGGTAACCTACCTCCATGCTGTTTGTAGAACCTGCCTTGCTGAGGATCTCTCTGTGTGCCCAGTGAACCGTGGCTTCCTCAACCTGCTTTTCTTGAATGTCCAAGAGTTGTCTGCCAGCAGTTGCCCAGACTGGCTTATTTGCTTTAGGGATCTCTGTTTTTTCTTACTCTTTTTTTCTCATTCATTTTACCCCCTTTTCTCTTTTTAAAATTGTGGTTAAGACTGGGCACGGTGGCTCACACCTGTAATCCCAGAACTTTGGGAGGCTGAAGCAGGCGGATCACAAGGTCAGGAGTTTGAGACCGGCCTGACCAACATGGTGAAACCCCCTCTCTACTAAAAATACAAAAATTAGCCGGGTGTGATGCACACCTGTAATCCCAGCTACTCAGGAGGCTAGGCAGGAGAATCATTTGATCCTGAGAGGTGGAGGTTTCAGTGAGCCAAGATAGTGCTACTGCACTCCAGCCACGGCAACAGAGTGAACTCCGTCTCAAAAAAAAAAAATGTGGTTAAATGTACATAAGATTTACCATTTAAAATGTGCATTTCAGTGGCAGTAAGTACATTCACATTGTTATACAACTATTGCCACTAACAATTTTTAAACCAAAAACTTTTTTAAAGTTTATTGACAAAGTAAAAAAGCATAATAGAGGTATTGGTTACCTTTTTCAAATGATTAATAATGACCAATTTTTGTCATTGTTTTGGTTAGAAAAATTGCTATAATCACAATTGATTCTTTGGGATTATTACACTGGGAAATTATATAATGCTAATTGATTATTTGGGATTGTATTGTCTAGTATTTATTGAGCAGTAATGGAACATTTTAGGTTATACCATGCACTAGTTTTGTACAGTTGCAGAAAAAATATTTATTTGAAACTCTTTTAAAAATACCATTTAAATATGCTCAGTTTGAAAAAACAATTCCAGTTAGTGTAAGGATTATGAATATCTAGCTGTTGCAACAAGTAGCCCTGAAAACACACAAATCTAACTCAGGTTTTATTTCTTTGCAGTTTCTTGGGCATTTGACATTCAAAGGCCAAATGTTTAATCTGAAAATCTAGTTAATTAAAAGCATAAGAGATGAAGTGCATTCCTTCTTGCCCTCCATTCAGATAAAGTGGATGTGCTTTCTATATGGGAATTCATGATTTAATGAGTGATTATTATAAGTCTGAACAATTTACTTGGTTATGGGATATCTTCATAACTTTTTCCTATAGTCTCTTCTTAAAAGTTAGTAATACACAAGCAGCCAAAGAAAAAATACATAAATTGGACTTAATCAAAATTTAAAACGTTCATACTTCAAAGGACACTGTCAGGAAAGTGAAAGATAACCCTCAAAATGAGGGAAAATATTTGTAAAACATTTATCTTACAAGGAACAGTAGAATATATCTAGAATGTATAAAGAACTCTTACAACTCAATAATAAAAAGACAACTAGTCTAGTATAAAAATGGCAAAGAATTTGGATAGGCAAGAAGATATACAAATAGTAAGAACACTAAAATACGCTTAACATCAGCCGGGGATGGTGACTCACACCCGAAATCTCAGCACTTTGGAAGGTCAAGGCAGGAGGATTGCTTGAGGTCAGACGTTCAAGGCCAACCTGGGCAACATTGTGAGAACTTTGTCTCTACAAAAAAATTTTAAAATCAACCAGGCATGGTGGCATGCACCTGTAGTCCCAGCTACCAGGGAGGCTGAGGCAGGAAGGATCACTTGAACCTAGAGTTCCATTCTGTGGTGAGCTAAGATTGTGCCACTGTACTCCAGCCTGGGCAACAGAGCAAGAGACCCCAGTTCAGTATTGGGAAAAAAAAAAAAAAAAAAAAGAAGAGGAAACTTAACATTATTAGTCATCAGGAAAATGCAAATCACAGCAATGAAATACCACTTCGCACTTACTAGGATGGCTAGGGTCAGAAAGATAATAACAAATGTTGGTGAGGATGTGGAGAAATTAGAACCCTTAGACACTGATGGTGGAAATATAAAATGGTGCTGCAGCCACTTTAGAGAGTAGTAGTTGCTCAGAAAATTAAACATAGAATTACCATATGACCCAACAGTTCCACTCCTGGTTATATACTCAAGAGAACTGGAAACATGGGCACACAAAATAGTGTGAATAAATGTTCATAGCAGTATTACTCATAATTGCCAAAAAGTGAGAAAAACTGCTGAAAACAAAATGTGGCATATCCATACAACAGACTGTTATTTAATTATAAAAATGAAGCATGAATATATGCAACAATGTGGATGAACTTCAAAAACGTTATGCTAAGTGAAAAAAGCCCAACATAAAAGGCTACATATTATAGGATTTCATTTATATGAAATATCCAGGGTAGTTAAATTCATAAAGATAGAAAGTAGATTAGTGGTTCCCGGGGGCTGGGAGGAGAGGTTGCTCATGGGTATGGAATTTCTTTCTGGGGTGATGAAAATGTTCCGGAATTAAATGGTGATGATGGTTGCATAACTTTGTGAATATACTAAAAACCATTGAATCATATATTTTTAAAAGGCTGGATTTTATGATATGTAAATTAAATCTCAATAAAAAGAAGAAAGGAAATGATACCACCAATGATGATAATGTAATAGTAGAAAGGGTGGTGATGTTAGAAAAAGAAGTGGCAGTGATACTAATTAATAGCAGCTGATGGTATACATGCAGACTGTTATTTGATCCTCATAATAGCTATATGTGTTAGGCTCAGAGAAGCCAAGAAATTTCCCCAAGGTCATAGAGCTCATCAGTTCTCAAACTTAGTTGCACTTTGGAATCACCTGGGAACGTTAATCACCTTGGAAGCTTTTAAAATGTATGCTGTCTGAGCCTCACCCAAGGGAGGGGCAGCTACAGTGTTTTTTAACTGCCTCGGGGATTCAGAAATGCAGCCATGGTTGAGAACCACTGACGTAAATGATAGTCTTCTAGTTCTAACTTGTAAGAGTCTGTGCTTAATCCATGGGAATAAATTCAGCATTTTGAAAGCCACATGAGCTCCTTGCCTGACCCGCTTTCTCTAATTCCTGAATTATGTAGTATTGAAAAGTGACTTTTGGCCAGGCGCAGTGGCTCATGTGTATAATCCCAGCACTTTGGGAGACCAAGGCAGGCAAATCAGTTGAGGCCAGGAGTTCGAGACCAGCCTGGCCAACATGGTGAAACATCATCTCTACAAAAAATGCAAAAGTTAGCAGGGCGTGGTGACACGTGCTTGTAATCCTAGCTACTTGGGAGGCTGAGGCATGAGAATCACTTCAACTCAGGAAGCAGAAGTTGCAGTGAGCCAAGATCTCACCAGAGTGAGACTGCTTAAAAAAAAAAATCAGAGAAAGCAGACAGGACTGTGTTTCATATGGAGTCACCTATAGGAAAAGGTGGAAATAGAGAACATTCCTTTCGTACTTCCTCTGTACTTGTTTCTAGTATGGTTAAGTATCATGCAACGGGCACCAGTGCTGTGACAGTCCTTTTTGAGATCTGAAGAAATAATAGCTTTTATAAGTAGCTAATTGTCTGAGAGCACAATTTAGGCACTGAGGCTATCTGGGCCATTTGAGCTTTCTTCTGCTGGCCTCAGACCTCTCTAGTCTATAATTTAGGCTCCGGTTTAAAGTATTCATTCATTCATACAAAAAATATTTATTGACTACTTGCTCTGTGCCAAGCATTGGTCTGTGTGTTTGGGATATATCAGTGAACAAATTAAAAATATCTGTCCTTAGAAGCTTTCATTCTGGTAGGAGGCTATAGTCAATAAACAATTAGTATATTAGAAGATGATAAGTGATATGGGAAAATAATACAGCAGAGTTAGGGACATTGAGATTGCTGTGTAGATTGCAATATTAAATAAGGTGGTTCAAAGTAGGTCTTCTTGAGATTTGAGCAAGGAGATGAGGTGTTTCACCATACGGATATGTGGGAGAAGAACATACCAGGGACAAGGAACAGCTATAGCAAAAGCGCTAAGGTGAGAGCATGCCTGGTGTGTTTGAAAGCTAGCAAAATGCTCACTGGCTGACAGGAGAGGTCAGAGAGGTAATGAATGGCTAGATTATCTGGGGCTTTGAAGGCCACCATAATAACTTTGACATTTACTCAGAGTAAACTAGGAGACTGTTGCCGGGTGTTGAGTTGGAGAGTGACATGATCTGACAAGGTCAAAAAGATCACTCTGGCTGCTCTATGGGTGAGGAGCAACCAAGATCTCTTAGGGGCCTATTGCAATATTCCAAATGAGAGAGAGGGATGACTCAGATTGGGGCTGTAGCAATGAAAGGTACAAGAAAAGGTCAAATTCTGGATATACTGTGAGGTAGAGCCAGCATGGTTTCCTGATGGTTTAGATACGAGGTATGAGAGAGAGAGAGCAGTCAAGGAAGATGACAGGATTTGGGCCTGAACAATTTGAAAGATTGGTTGCCACCCACTGAAATGAAGCAGCTGCAAGATGAAGCAAACAGGGTCACAGGTCAGTAGTTCAGTTTTGGACATGTTGAGTTTGACCTGCTACTAGACCTCCAAGTGGAGATATCAGGTAGCTAGTTGGAGAGAGATGTGTGGAGTTTGGGGAGAAAGGCATTTAAAACCTTGAGCAAAAACAAATAAAACCTAGAGCCTTGATGTGATCACCAAGGGAGTGAATGAAGTACATAAAAGAAGACCAAGAACTTAGCCCAGGGACATTGCAACATCAAGAGATAGGGAGAAAAGGAACCAGTAAAGGAGACTGGGAAAGAATGGTCAGTGAGGTAGGAAAAGCAAGAGAGTGGAGTCTTACTCTGGAAGCAAAAGTGAAGAGTGTTTCAAGGTAGAGACCAAATGCTGCTCATAGGTCAAGTAGGATGAGAACAGAGAGCTGACCCTTAGATATTTAGCATTAGTGACCTTGAAGAGTAGTTTTGGTGAGATAGGTTAAAGGAGAAAAATTGGAGATAGTGACTCTAAAAGACTCTTGAAAATTTTTGCAGGAAAGGGGAGCAAAGAAATGGGTGAGGGCGAGAAAGAAAAATGTGGTTGAGGGTTTTAATTTTTGAGATGAGAACAAGAGCAGCGTGTTCGTAAGCTGATGGAAAAGATCTAATAGAGAGTGAAAAAAATGGATGAAGTAGGAGACAGAAGGGAGACTTGCTGGAGTGATGTTCTTGAGTAGGTAGAAGGGAGGAGCTCCAGTGTACAAGTGGAGTGACTGGCTTTGCATAGGAAGAGGAAAGTAAATCTAGAAAGACATGGGAAAGGGGTTATGTGGATGCAAATGTGGCTCAGTGGGGAGATGTGGCATGAGAATCTGGAAGTTTCTTCTGATTGCCTCAGTTTTCTCAGTGAAGTAGGTGGCCAGGTTATCAGTTAAGAGGGCAGAAGGGAGGAGGTAGCTTTAGGATTTGAAGAGAGAGGAGAAAAGTTGAAATAGTTATTTGGGAGATTGAGAGAATAAATGAACCTAGGGATGTGAAGTATGATTTGTCAGGCAGCATTAAGGGACCCAACTTGAAATTTGATATTATAAAACTAAAGTCAGGCAGCATGGGTGTGTATGTACGTGTGTGTGTGTGCATGTGTGTGTGTGTGTGTGTGTGCATGTAGTAATCAGTTCTTTTGCTAAGCAAATGTATCACAGCCAGAGAGAGGCGAGGGATTTAGTAGTATATAATAAGAGATTAATTATAATGATTGACTATGGAATTTAAGCTAAGAAGGGAAGAGTGGAAATCAATTGGAGTGGGTCAGTGAAAAGATGGTAGTTTTGAGTCATGGTGCAGTTGAAGGATAATTGGGTTAAGGTACTATAGGGAGAAAGAGGGACCTGGAAAAACAGGTGATACATGAAGTTGAGATTATGGAGGGGTTGTAGTTATTGGTAATAATAAGGTCTTGGGTATGAGCCTGGGAATATGTGGCTGCAGTAGTGTAGAGGACAATATCCGTGAAATGGAGGAATTCAATAAACTGAGACTCAGATTGCTGGAATGATTGTCTGTATATTGAACTTAATAAAAATTAAGACACTTGCCTTCAAATAGTCTGTGTGAGAATCTCAGTAGGCTTCTCTATTCAGAGATTTTAGGAATGATTTAATCCAGTGATTCTCAGCTGAGACCCAGTGGGGATATGGAAATACATATCGCATACTACACAAGCCCTCTGAAGATGTTGATTGCCTGACTCCCATTGAGAATCACTTAACTATTAAGCACTATTACTAAGTGGTTGATAGGTTATGCCCTCAACTGCATTGGTAGAAACTGTTTGGAACTTTTGAGCTAGTCTGTTCATCCAGTGCAGGAATGGCTTCTGTAGCATCCTTGCCAGGATCATAAATAACAGCACCTTGTGAAGCAGTCCTAAAAGCAATTAATTGCATAGAGAAATCCAAGAACTATTTTGTTTATTCTCAGCAGATAGAATATCTTTTTATGCTGGTAGCTTAAGCACTTAAGGAAAGGATATGTATTTTACTTTGTGTCATAATGCTGAGAACAGCGGTGAAAATTTTATGTCAATGATGTATTTTCCCTTGCTTCTACCTTGTTACTAGCTTTCATTTGATGACCCTTTTCCCTAGTCTCCTTAGGAGGTGAAGAAAATTCCAACAGAACTAGAAAAGGTTTAGCTCAGGGAGACCGAAGTGACCAAGGAGATGGGAAGGATGGGAATTGTCTAACATAAAGTGTGGATAAACCAAAGCCGAGAAGAGATTTTTAATTGGAATCTGTATTATAGGGTATGTATAAGGCAGATACAGACTTGATTTTCCAAATTCCAGATTGCTATAATGCAGAGACCTTCCCTAAATCTTAAAATCGTTTTACCAATTACAAATAAAATGAAGGCCTTACTGAACACAGCAGGCAGTAATTTATGGAGTTCTTTATATTAAGAGATGATCTAGGCAAAAAGTAGATATTGTTCAAAAAGAGCCTACAGTGAATTCTCATGAATGACAGTTGTACCTGATTCAAGTTGAGAAGATACTTGGCCTGAACTTTTGAGGCTGTCATCTTGAAGAGCAATCATATTTTTCTTCCCAATATTTATCTGTGCAATATTTTTTTAGTAGGGCCTCTACTAATTAGTTTCACCCAGATTACATGTTCTTGTGTTCTATGAAACCTCATAAGGAGCATTGTTTTTTTTTTTGGCATGATAGCGTATGTAAAGTAGCCTGATGAAAGCATTTAGAACATAGAATCTCCATGCATGCATCCGGTATGGCTTCTTCCTTTTACAGGTAGAGAAAAACAGGACCCAGGGAGGAGGGATAACACTCATATTCATATTCACACAGTGAGTTCGTAGCCAGCATGAGACCACATGACAGGTCTCCTGATGAAGAGTGTTATATGTTTTACCATGACAATGTGTTTATGTTATTGGGCAGTTGGAGAAATGAGCACAGAGTAGTTAAATAATTTACCTAAGTGGCATGGGAAATCACTGGCCAAGCCAGATGAGTTCATAGGCTACAGAACTCCCTTAGCCTAGGTGCTCACTGACATGAGTAAGATTTTAGTGAGACTGAGTGGAAATGATGATGGCTGAGATTTTGGGCTTTTTGGCTTATTTCTTTTAAATAGATCCTTTTAAGTAGGCTATCTGGAATGATGGAGATGCTTTATCCTACTGTCTTTGCACTTAATCCAAAGTACAGCTAAGGATAGTTAATTTAATACTCACGCATTTCTTGTAAGTGAAAGATAGTTTATATTTTTAATTATTTTACTTAGAGTCACAACAGGTTATTCTCGGTTTGAGCTGTAATTTTTATTTGTATATAGTAGGTGCTATTAACATCTTTTTGTTAATATCAGATTTAAGAGCAAACAAGTTAAATTACAGTACTATACTTATAGGCAAATTATTATACTAGAAAGAGATTTGTAGATTTTCCTGGTAGACATAACTTCTGCATTACTTACAACTTAGTTTTATATTCTTGGCTCCACCAGTGTCTTGTTTTCATAAGCCAAAGCATGCATTTAAATTTTTTTTTTAAATTTTAGAATCAGGGGGTACGTGTACAAGAATTCTGATTCTTCCATTGCCCAAGTAGTGAACATAATACCCAATAGGTAATGTTTCAGCCCTTGCCCCCTCCCTCCCACTTTGAGTCTCCAGTGTCTGCTGTTCCCATCTTCTTGTCCATGTGCACTGTTTAGTTCCCACTTGTAGGTGAGAACATACAGTGTTTGGTTTTCTGTTCCTACCTCAATTCACTTAGGATAATGGCCTCCCACTGCACCCATGCTGCTGTAAAGGACGTGATTTTGTTCTTTTTTATGGCTCTGTAGTATTCCATGGTGTACATTTATCACATTTGCTTTGTCCATTCACAGTTGATAGGCACCTTGGTTGATTCTCTATCTTTGTTTTTGTGAATGGTGCAAAGCATGCATTCTTAACAGGAGCATTATTGCTCCAAAGCAATAATTCTTGTTTCTGGAGGGGCAAAAAATCTGTACTCATTTTATCTATAAAGCACAGATAAATGTGCAGTACATAAACACATATACAGTGTATCTGTGGTGTTAATATTTCAGTGGGAGGATGTGTCAAAATGAGTGGGAAAATGTCTTAAAAGGCCCCTGGCGGGAGCGGCCATAATGAAAATGATTGAGAAACACTGAGTTGAAGGATCTGGTTGCATGTGCTAAGCTCTACCTTAGAGGAAATTCCCAGATACCATTGGATTCATTGTGAAGGTCCAACTTTTAGGGAAGTCAAGAGTTTCCACTATGGGTTAAAGGGATGACTTCTCATGGGCCAGGAAATGAAGTGGTTAGGATTGCCTTTACATTTGGGCAGTGCTTTTTAGATATCTCCAGTCATATAAATTTTCCTTTTCTATACTGTCTTTTCTTAAATTTGCTTAACCTCAAAGTTTGGCTGTAGCTCAAGGAAAGGGATGTAGATAAAATCTCAGCTGCTTAGTTGTGTTACCCACACTTCTATCAGAGTCTGGTTTGTGGCTATGGAGATCAGCCATTTGGATCTGTCATTTGTAATTTGATTATGTCCTTTTATTGTCATCATGAAAGGAGAAACCGTGGGTCAATGCTTTTTGCCAAATGTTACAAATTTTAAAAGTTGATTGCTCCTAGGCAGGGTGCAGTGGCTTATGCCGATAATCCCAGCACTTTGGGAGGCCAAGGTGGGCAGATCACCTGAGGTTGGGAGTTCGAGATCAACCTGACCAACGTGGAGAAACCCCATCTCTACTAAAAATACAAAATTAGCCAGGCATGGTGGTGCATGCCTGTAATCCCAGCTACTCAAGAGGCTGAGGCAGAAGAATCACTTGAACCCAGGAGGTGGAGGTTGCAGTGAGCTCAGTTGGCGCCATTGCACTCCAGCCTGGGCAACAAGAGCAAAACTCCATCTCAAAAAAAAAAAAAAAAAAAAGTTGATTGCTCCTGCCACACCCACTCTTTGGTCTCCAGTGAGATTGTCTTCTCTTTCAATTAGTCTGGTACATCAAATAACCTAATTGCAAGCCTAGGTAATCTAGGCATCATGCTCAGTACCGTGCCTTAAATTGAGAGGCACCTGGTAAGTAAGAGCTAGTTTTAAGGGCAAGGAAAAGAAGATGGTAAGTAGAAGCCTGATGAGTTGTTTTTTGTTTGTTTCAAACTAGGTTGTCACTGTTTCACATGAGAAGGTAGCATTATGTACAGTATCCTTATTTAAAGTGTCAGTTTAATGTTACAACTAAGGCCCTGCCCCAGTTTTGTTACCTGAGTACTAACAAGTGCTGTGTAGAGTTTAGTCTGCATTGGTAACTCTTGAGTATTCACTGGGTCTTTTAACAATTACCACCATGGAATAGAGGGCAAGGAAGAGAAATGTCATCTTTCCCTGTTTCTAATCAGTGAAAGAGGGATTAGATTAAACAAATGTTACAGAATTGTGACTTTGATCCCCCAGTGGTAAGCAATAATTGTAGAGACTGGATTTCAAAAGCCCTGAGAATTTACTTTCAATCTATTAATTATAGTTGAATCCCCAGTAATGCAGGTGGAGGAGGATAAGTGGAATTTTAATAGTAGAAACAACAATTCTTTCATACGGCAGGTTTCTGTTTTTCCATTATAAATGTAAAGAATTGATCATTTATTAATGTGTATCCCCCTGAATTTACTTGTAACAAGATTCCAAGGCAGAAATCCCAGATTCCAGTTCAAGGAATCATTTGCAACTGTCATACAGAGCAGTGGTAAGAAATGTGTACCAAAACGCACGGTCTATCTGTGATGCCTGGGTTGCTCTCCTGAGAAAATAGATGGCTGAGAGAGATCCGAGATGGCTGATTAGCAACAGCTCAGGATTGTAGCTCCCAGGGAAAGCGCAGAGAGCGAGTGGATGCTGCACTTTCAGACGAATTTTTTGTTGCCCACAGACTGGGAGATTCCGGGCAGAAGAACACCACCGGTTGCCTGCGCGACTCTTTTGGCTGGCGCAGCTGTTTTGCCGGTGCCCCGGTACAGCGCTTCTCGGTGCAGAGTATACGGGACTGGGTGCCCTTTTAGTTGGGCTCAGCTGGTCCCATCCCCACAAGGAGAACAGCAATTGGAAGCGCTGAGGACTGAAAGTTTCACAGCAAGCACAGCCGAACTTGGGAAGGTACAGCTCTGTGGGGAACGGGCGTCCGCCAAAGGAAAACTAAAAAACAGAAAAAACTTCATCACCGGGCGGAGAGAGATCCAAGGTGGCCGATTAGCAGCAGCTCAGAATTGTAGCTCCCAGTGAAAGCACAGAGAGCAAGTGGACGCCGCAATTTCAGACGAATTTTTGTTGCCCACAAACTGGGAGATTCCCGGCAGAGGAGCCACACAGGTAGCCAGTGCGACTCTTTTGGCCAGCACGGCTGTTTTGCCGGCACCCTACGTGGCGCTTCTCAGTACGGAGTGTACGGGACTGGGTGCCCTTTTAGTCAGGCTCGGCTGGTCCCATTCCCACAAGGAGAACAGCAGTTGAAAGCGCTGAGGACTGAGAGTTTCACAGCAAGCACAGCTGAACCCAGGAAGACCTAGCTCTGTGGGGAAGGGGCATCTGCCGAAGGAAAACTAAGAAACAGAAAAAACTTCATCACCAACAAGCCAGACGTCCCCTCAGAGACTCAGTCTGAAAGTCAGCGATTACAAAGACGACAGGTGGATAAATCCACAAAAATGGGAAGAAACCAGTGCAAAAGGCTGAGAACACCCGAAATCAGAATGCCTCTCCTTCTACAGGGGATCACACCTCCTCATTAGCAAGGGAACAAGACCTGACGGATAATGAGTGTGATGATCTGTCAGAATCAGGCTTCAGAAGGTGGATAA